>OZ030019.1:57873625-58141125 GCA_964023405.1 Apodemus agrarius
CTAAAGCAGGAATCCACCCAGCCCCTCAAAGCCATCAGAAACAGGCCCAAGCTACCAGGTAACATGCAGGTTTCCTTCTGCGCGCGTGCACACACACACACACACACACACACACACACACACACACACACACACAGACGCACACACGTTTTCTTTGCTTTTCTTCATAAATGGCCAAGGATAAAGGTGCCTGATAAATTGGATGCCATGTGGTTTCTCTCTGTTTAGTAGACTTTGCTCCTTGGTGTGACTCTTTCCTACTCTGATAAACTTTCCTGCTTTGGCTGCAGAACAATGTTAAAATGGAAATCTCAGCTCTAGTTCACCAAGCATGAAGGACCATATTGTGTTTGAAAGATTCTGCTATGCATTTCAAAGGATGGCCATTAGTGACTCTGCAATGAGTACTTCAAAATTTTGAGTTTTATTTCTAGAAAGATGCTTCCATTATATGACCCAAACTACAAATAGAAAACTGCAAAACCACAAATGCCTTTGAATTTTACAGCTCTTCTGGGCTGTCTTATATGACATGGCCAAGGATGAAGATGCTGTTTAATGAAGTAATGTTATAAGCAAGAGAAGGCAGAAGCATGAGTTCTAACCATCTTCTACACGGTCTCCCTCACCAATCTCTTACAGATGATTGAACCCATTTTTGAAGTCCCAGCAGAAGGAGTTGTCTGGGCAAAGCCACCAAAATATGCAAGATGATCTTTCTAGAAGCTCAGGTACAAGAATGCCAAATACCCATGGGCTCCTCGGAAGGAGAACACTATCACGCTACCAGCAGCCGGATTACATTGTGTACGTTGACCTTGGTTAGATATTTACTGACGTCTCTTTGAAAAGAAAAGACCTGCCGACTTCCCTGAGTAGGAGGCACAGGGCTGAGCGTGAGAATGGAGATCAAATGACTCAGTGTTTAGCACTTCACTCCTGTGTCAACAGAGCTGTTACCGAGTCCCACTCCTTCAATCGTGCTGCCAATGGACCACTCCTAGCATCCCTGTGAAAGAAAGGATCCTTCTCTCAGATTTCTAACGTCCTGCAGCTATTTGGGCTATTATAGTGAAGTGCTCTTAGGAACCTTATGGGACTCCTGCTGGCTCTCCGAAGGACGCACAGCTCCCCGCAGTTCCTGTCCCCGTGTTCTGTCAGCTCTCACTTTTTAGATGCAAAATCTCACTTAGAGACTCACAGAGACAAACAGACTCTCATGTATTTGCTTTTAATATTATGAAACGGCAACAGAAATTGGTTTGGCATTTCATATCCCATACTCACGACGTTAGACTTTTTTTTTTTTTTTTAAAAAAACCATACTACCCAGATTAAATATTTCTAAAATAACGTCATGAGCTAAGTAAGGCTATAGCATATAATTTTGCACTTTGGTAATTGTTCCCGGTGTTTGTCTTTTACATTTTTTTCTCCTTTGACATAGTATTCAGATGCATTTTTTTTAAAAAAAAATAAATAAATTCTACTAGGAATGTTCTCTTCTTTCCCCATTTCTGTGTAATTGTGCTAATATACCAGCTAGGGCAGTTATACTTTAAATGGCATGCATATATTTAGCAGTGTAATTATGCAAATCCTGCCATGTTTATGATTGTGAGTGTCCTTTGGGAGCAGTTACTTAGCATCCAGTCCTAAAATGATTTTCTGAAGGGTTCTGGCTGCAATGTTCAGAATTCACTTCTCTCTGCTTTGCCGCTATGGGAAGGCGGTCACAGTGCTGTCAATCAGCCACGATTACTATGGTCACCTACATGCATCCAGGAAATACAGTACTTCGTCCTTCCTTCTTCTTGCTTGTGTGATAGTGATAGAATCCCAAGCTTTACACAAGCTAAGCAAGGGCTCTCTCTCTACTCCTGAGTTATTTCCTCAAGACAGGGTCTTGACCTTGGGATAACAGGTGTGTGCCAGGATACCTGACAAAAGGTACTGACCCTTCACTAGACTGAGCATTCCATAACACCGGTGGTCTTATGGAATCAGTGTAGCCTCCCTGCTCCTCAGTTTCCGCATCTGCGAAATGGAGCAGAACAAGCTTATATCTAGTGGTTGGTCTGGTAATTCTGTCACATGATATGTGGATGACAATACAGTACTTGTTCCAGAGAGGCCCCTGTACATGACAACTGTGTACGTGCTGCCTGTCAACAGATGCGTCACGATTTACAGATCTCTATGTCCATGCTGAATCAGTGAGGACGGGAAAGAGGCCTTCCGTTAGCAGAGGCTCAAAATGTAGATGGCGTATGTGCCTGTGTGGGCTTGTGGTCTACGCATACACATCTGTATGGTGGTATGTGTTTGCATGAATGTGGGTGTGGATTATGTGCCTGTGTGATGGTTGGCCCAGCCCACTGGGGGTCTTGGGGGGCATGAGAAAGCAGAGTGAGCAGGCAGTAAGCACCACTCCTCCATGGCCTCTACTTTAGCTCCTGCCTTGACTTTCTGTCTGACTTCCCTCGGTGACGGGCTGTTACCTGTTAGCTAGGAGTGTAAGATGAAATAAACACTTTCCATCCCAAGTTGCTTTTGGTTCTGGTGTTTATCATAGACATAGAAATCTAACTAGGGCAGTATGGATACAAGAATGTGTGTGTTTTCAGCATGTATGTCTGTGTCTATGTGGTGTAGGTGAACAGGTGCCTCTGTCGGGTGTCTGTGTTTATATATGTCTTTGTTATATATGTGTATATGTCTGTAGTGTATATAGGAGTGCATGAATATGTTTACATGCTTTATGTGTGTATGTACGTATGTGTGTGTATGTATGTATGTATGTATGTATGCTCTGTGGAAGGAATTGAGCACTAACCAGCCCACACACACACAAACACTCCAACTGTAATCTCTGGAGATAGTTAATTCACAAACAAGGGTTCAACTTGGCAGGCTGTGTGAAACAAAATTCTTTCTTTGGTATTTCACAGCTGGGGAGGGGAGGATCCTGAAAGGTAAAGCTGTCAGCACCCCAATCATCTGTCCCAACTCACTGGTAGCAGTGACACCGCTTTAGGTGAGCATTCATCTTTTTAAGATAATTTTTTCTAGTAGTTTCTATTTTTAGATATAGCATAAGTCAAATTTTATAAAAATGTTTTATAACATGTAAAGAAGAAATCCACAGAGTTTTTTTTTCTTTTTCTTTTTCTTTTTTTCTTTTCTTTTTTTTTTTTTTTTTTTTTTTTTGAGATTTGAAAAAATGAAATCATTGAGGTTGGCAAATCCTTTTAAATAAGGGAAAGTCCGACAAGGACACTGGCAAATGGAGGGTGAAAGTCCTTTGAGACATCGGTCAGGGACCCACACAGGGAACACTCTGCACATCCTCAAAGGCTGTGGGGTTTGCCGTTGCTTGTTTGCTTGACTAGATTTTTTTTTTTTTTTTTTTTTTTTTTTTTTTTTTTGGTTTTTCGAGACAGGGTTTCTCTGTGTAGCCCTGGCTGTCCTGGAACTCACTCTGTAGACCAGGCTGGCCTCGAACTCAGAAATCCGCCTGCCTCTGCCTCCCAAGTGCTGGGATTACAGGCGTGTGCCACCACCGCCCGGCTTACTTGACTGGATTTTTAATACAGGGTTTCATAGGATGGCTTTGACCTCGCAGCCTTCCTTAGACCTCAGGATCTTGAGTGCTGGGATTACAGTGTCCCGCCTTTACCAAATCTCTTGACAAACGAGGCTAAGTAACTGTGGCCTGGACACTTGTGGTGCTGAGAAGGAGGATATGGTGGTTTGAACAGAGCTCTTGCTCCTCTGCTCCCCTCAAGGCACCCATGGGGCAGAGCTAGCATAGCTGAAAGGGAGGGAGGGTGGATTCACATTCTCAGTCTCACATCCCAGAAGTGGATTCTTCCTTCCTTCCTTCCTTCCTTCCTTCCTTCCTTCCTTCCTTCCTTCCTTCCTCCCTTCCTCCCTTCCTCCCTCCCTCCCCTCTAAATAACTTCCTGCACTAAATCCTTGTGCTTCTAGTTCTCATCTTCTATGTGATACACCATTTCCTTACCCGCAAGTCATGAACCATTTCAGGGGATGCCTCTGTCTTCACATCCACTGAGTAGTCACCACCAGCTCACCACCAGCACCAAGCACCATCTTTTTTCTTAGCTCTACACCCTCAAGCCAGTCATCCAGTTGCTGGTTTTCTAACTGTGAGAGCTGCATTTTGTTCTTGCGTTAAGGACTTGAAATCATGCTCATTCCTGTTTCATTCTCCTGAAATCTCTGTGTTGTGAGATTCCTTATGACTGAACAAATCGGGACAGCCTCGCATGCTAAAATTCTGCTAGAGGCGACAGGGCTTTGGACTGATTTGTGTGTGAAGACAGTAAGTTAGGAAGACAGCTCACATTCCATTCACAAGTTTGGACTTCTTGTAAGGTTATATAATAGTAGGAGATGGATCCATTTTTAGTGAGGAACAGCGGCTCTAAGCAGGTTCTGAGAAACAATATTTTATGAAACAGGTAAGTTGTTCCTTTCAAGTCAATCTCTCTGCTAAATTTAATAACTATAATTAATTTTATTCTCTTCAATGAATTTAGGCTAGGAAACTTTCCTCTATCAAAATCTGTTTGCTTTTTTTTTTCAATTATTACTTTACAGATTTTGGAGGGTTTTCAAAATATATTCAGGATAAAACTAAAACTTGAAGATTGTTATATACTGATCTCTCTCATGTATATATATATATATGTATGTATGTGTGTGCATATATATATATATATATATATATATATACACATATGTATATCCATCTCAGAGTATTTTATTCACTCAAAACTTCTACCTAATCCAACTCCACCCCTGAATGAGTATTAAACCCAACCAGTCCAAGTTCATGCAAACTCATTCTTTTCATCTCCCAAAACCAGATGAGAAAATGAAATTGCACTGTATAGGCAGGAAGACAGATGGTGGTGACCAACAACTAGGCTACTATTCATTTTCTATGGCAGGCCATTATGATTCCTCCATCTGCTATCGAGTGGTTTCCATCAATCACCATCTTCTTCTCAAAAGTTCCAAGTTACCTTAATGACAATTCTGTGAGGACCAGAGTCTAGGGACAGGTAGGGCTGGTGGCCTTTGTGGTACCTCTGTCTCCTTTCAAATAGTCACTGGTGGATCTCATTGACCTGACCCCACTCATTCAAGAACCCTGCAGTGAAGGTCAGCCTTCCCCGATACTCAGAATTGTGTCTTCTGGCTTGGTATCCAGAAAGCATCTTTCAGCAGCACACCAGTGCAGACCCTCCCCAGCCACCCCTTTGTCTTACCTGGTTTCTCTGTCTTTGGGGATCGTAGCAGTGCTGTAAGCAAAAACTTGCTTCTCCACTAGAGGAGGCCCCAGGTCTACAAGGCTGGATAATCCTGGAGTGTTTCGTGGCTTTTCGATGTATACCAGGGTGCCGGGTTCTTTTTTAAAGGACTGGCGGCTGGGGGAGGCCCGGTCTGGCTGTAGGGTGTGAGGGGGCCCATGGGTGTTAAGATGCGGGTGCATGTCAATCATTCTTAAGTCGCCCACCCGGTGTGGGGAGGCTGGGGGTGTTTTAGAGCCCAAGGTAGGCAAATGGCTGTCAGGATATTTCCTTGACTTTTGTCTGTACAACGACTGCTCCATATGCATTTCTGCTTGCAAGGAAGGGTTACAGTAAGCACTCGCTGACCGGATCGCCGTGCGGTGATACGCGATGACGTGATCTGGGACATCCAAAGGGTGGCCGCCATGGGCTGAGGCTATGCTCATCCGCCCCTCATGATAGAGGTAAGGGTCGGCATAGAAACCCTCATTTCTGAACATAACCAGGTTTTTGCTGCTCATGTCTTCATCTGGTTTGACATCTCTTCTTTCCAAAATGGCGCTGGGGCTTGGGGAGATGGATCTTGATACTGGCAGGCTCGAGAGTCTGTCCCTGGGGATGGTGGCATTGCCGGGAATAGCCATGGGACGGCTGCCCCCGTAAGGAATTCTGGATGGAGAGGGAGGTAAGGAATGGGGCACCGGAGTGGATGGTGGAGAGTTTGGAATTACATGAGGTGGGTGAGCAGTAGATCCTGGTCGGGGGGCGACAAGGCCATCTCCTCTTGCATAAACAATTTCTCTCTGCATCTGGAAATAAAGCAAGGAATCAGAAAACATACTTAGATATTCATATTTTTAGGGGTGTCTCAATGTGACAAGGTGAATTCCTTAATAAGGGAGTCTGGCTATGTATCTCACTGTCTAACCAGACATTCATACCAGGTGAATGGAATCTGAGAATATGTCCACCTTATTGGCAAAAGGGACTTTACAGATGTGAGCAAGTCGTGGATCCTGAGGTGACAGATATTATCCAAGTGGGCTCATTGTAGTCACCAAGGTTTTTATGTAGATAACAGGGAAACAAGGAAGTCAACCTTGGAGGGCCATAAGGGTAGAGACAGTCCCAGGGGAGAAAGACTAGAAGGTGCTAGGCTGCTGACATAGAAGACAAAGAGGGACACACGGGCCAAGGGCAGCAACTGCCTACAATAAAGAAATGGATTCCCCCTCAGAGTTCCTAACCAAAGTGTGGTTGATACTGGTCCATTAAACTCATTTTAGAAACCCAACCACTATACAAGAATAAATCCATGGCATTTAAAGCCTAAAATGTTTTGTTTGTTTGTAATACTGGTGTTCAAAGCTACAGACACATATCTCAGGCAAACCCTCCCACTGCACCCTGTCTCACAACCTCAAGGCTCCAGTAATTCCTTATAACAACCTCAAAAAAATAGACATATATCCAATGACAGCAACATAGATATTAAGCTATGGTTTCTTAAGCCATTTAATAAATGTAAGTGTGGAAGGGGGTTCAGTTCAACTCTTTATCTGAGCCTCTGTGAAGACAACACACCAGGTTAGGGCCAAGTAAGAAGGTACCAGTAAGATGGCAGGTAAACCGTGAGAAGAGAAGGAATCTGAAGGCCAGAGGAGGCACAGTGCAAAGTCCTAATGGCTCTGCCTGTAGGGCAATTAGAGGTTGTGGGACTCAGCTAGCAGACACTATAAGCTGGAGCATTGGGCCAGGTTGCTTAGTTATCTGGACTTTGGCTTTGCCTGGTCCAGAAGAGGTAAAGATGCCCATGGCTCTTCGACAAGTACATCTTCAAAAAGAAACAGAGGAATCAAGAGGAAAGAGGGGAAATAAATTTGCATTTTGCAATTAAATTTGTGCCATTGTCTTTTGCAAGGGCAGAATGAAAAATACAAATAAATCCAGGATATGATTATTTGATACACTACTGTTTTGGTCAAGGCCCCAGAGGGAAATGGAGACTAGGATCCCTCACCCTGACTTCCAAAAGAGGACAGAGAGGTGTCAATGGTTGGAGGGTAGCTGTGACAGGAACATGGGAGAGAGGAAACTCAAACGGCGAAGAACCAGAATGTGTATCTGAGAGACTCATGGTGTGCCTGAAGTGGGTGGGGAGTAGGTTGAATATGAAAAAGAGTCCATACCTTGAAGAAAAGAAACTGCTTCATCGTCACACGAATTTGTTTAGTGAACAACCTTTACCAAGTCCTTTCTGAGAGCCAGCCGCTAGGATACAGCTCCAAACAAGCTTTCAAATTCCTACTATTGAGAAGGTTAAGTCCTTTCCCACACCTCCTCGAAGGGAATGCAGGGCAAGAGCCAATCAGATTCCACAGGGTCTTATCCTGTCCCTAGCATCTAGCAGTGTAGAATGCTCGACAGGATCAGGAACTTCTATGTATCAGAGTGGATCTTACATAGAACATAACCAATTGAAAATGCAAAGTAGATAGAAATAGGAAACCGAGCAGTCACTGAATTGGCCTCTTGATTCCCTAAGGAGCTGAGTGGTCTGGAGACCCCAGAGGGAGAAGGTTCCCCTGACTTACAGTCACAGCTTCTCTCACTACCCTCTCTCCCCTGTAACACATGCATGAAGTTCATGCTCCTCTGGGCTAGTCTGCTAGGCTAACCTGCTCTCTCTTCTCCAGATCTTACAGTGGTGTATGCAAACCTGCCACCATGTTCTTACTCTAGTGCTTCATCCCTAGACCTGAATTCCAGGTGCCCTAATGTTCCTGCCCATATGACCAACCACTATCTGCTCGCCGGATACATGTATGCCTCAGGTGTGCGGGGCAATAGACCACCGGAGGACACAGCCAGGGTAGTATACCTGATTAGTTTTCCAGAACGGTCGGAACAACCATGGGACATAGGATGTGCAGAAACCATCACAAATCCTTAGAAATGCCTCTCCCATTGTCTTGCAGAGTTCAGGACTCAATAAAAACAAAGGCATGCTCATCACGCAGCTTTGTAGGCCATGAAATCTGAGAAGCAGTGAGTATCTGACCAAAGGCGCCCAATCATAACACACGGTACAATAACCAGCTGAAGAGTCTCAAGATAAGCTCTTCATATCACAGTGACTCAAACAGGCCACTGTGTGCTGAGCATCACACATCGCCCAAGACAAGTGAGCAACAGAAGATTCTGCTGCCATTATTGTTGGGAATTACCAAGGTTAACAAGATGGAAGCCATTTAGAAGCCAGTAGGGACCAGCATCCGCCTTAACCAGGGTCGGCTCTGTTTTCCTTTCTTTCTTACTTAGCCTTAGGAAACATCTAGATTTTGGGAATCCTAGCCCAGTTGGACTGGGATCCCCAAAGTAGAAATATTTATCTTTCTGTTAAGAGAGTAAAAAGAGGACAAGATTCTAAACAGCAGAGAACTGTTAAATAAATTCATATTAATGAAAGGAAAATGTAAGTTAAATTAATAAAAACATAGACAGCAGAGGTATTCAAATAAGAATTAAAAAAGCATGTTTTGTGGTATGAAAAGGCACAGCTAAGAGTTATACTTTGTAAGTATCTTTTAAAATAAAATATCAAAAACAAAACAAAACAAAACAGATTAGAAAAAAGATCATTAAAGTTTCTGGTGGCATGTGTGGATCTATTCTGAAAGAATAACTCAATTAAGAATAGTTCTGATACATTATGTTGTGCATTCATATGAAGAATGTGGAAATTAGTCAAAATCCTGAAGAGCCAACATCTGTCGTGGTCCAGGTGCTCATCAGTAGAGAGCCTCCACGAGTGAGGAGGGATCCTAGTTATAGCCATGAGCATCACATGCCTGCTGACCACGCTGGGTATCACCCATTGTCGTTTCCATTTCAAAATAATCTTGCTGTGGTCCAATGGGGCCACTGAGTGAACCACCGAGTTAGCCACTGAACATTCAATTGTGACAGAACAGTTAATCTGAGGTTGAATGTCTCCCATCCATACCAGTGGCATAGAAGTCAGAAGCTTCTGGCAAAACGGTCATGTTGCGTTGCCAGGCTATGTCTGAGTTCCCAAGACTGGGCTTTAAAAAGCTCCCCGGATCATTTCACCCTCTCCTCTAGATAGAGCCCCAAGAGAGAACGACAAGATAATCCCATTAAGCCCTGGGGAAACATGGATTTCAGATCTACAAGAACAAACCCTTAATATGAGATAACGCCGGTTTACGCAGTACATGTTCTGGGTTAAGCTGAAGGTACCTCAACTCAGGATACGGTAGAAGGCTTGGGAAATGAGGAAGGAACCTCATGTTAATTTGAAAAAAATTAGTCTTTAATGACCTCACAAGATGCTTGTTCGGGTGGCTGCGGGGCAGCTCAGCAATACTAGTTTGTAATTTAGAACAACCTTTGCCGCTCAAGCTAGTGCCTTCCTTGTGACTGCAACTTCCTAGTCTACAGTTTTATTGGGTTGTGGTTCTTAATCGTCTTGCTGACAAAGACCCGACATTAAATATGCATGAGCTCTCCTTATACCAATACCCACGGCCAGGTCTAGGGCCAAATCAGACTAACCTTCCACGGTAAGGTAAGCAAGACACACGCGCACACAGGACTGCCGTTGACCCTTGGAGACTCTGACTTTTCCATCTCCGAGGCTTCCCCTGTATCTCATTCCTCTTGCTAAGTTAAAAGTGGCGAATGCACATCATTGCATCTTTCTCTTCTGAAAACTTAACGTTGGCATCTTTATATACACGTCAGCCCTTTGTCTTACAAAAGTAAAAAGAGGACCTACACACCCAGTAAGGAGCTTTCTACTCCTTAATCAGAATTTACGCCAAGTATTTTTATTCGCCTGCATAGGCTGAGGCACAAGAAATGTCCAACCATCATCCTGCAATGTATAAGGCGGGCTATTCTCCCCGGTCGCTTGCTTTGCACAGCAATTGTCTCTTCCCCTTCCCACTATTACCCAAATCCCTACAGTGTCTTGGCCATTTGAGTCCTTCTGGGGCTGGTAAGCAGGGAGGGGTGTTACACCGGCGTATCACTGAGGTGGCCCTGGGTACCACGTTGCTGCTCTTCCTCACATCGCCCCGTTCAATAAACTGTCCCATTCTTCCCTCCAACCAGAAAATACTGATGGTCAGTACAAATTATATTTGAATTAGGCAGCTAAGCATAAATGCAGCTGTATTTATTCCCGGACCCCCCCCCCCCAGAATTCTAAAGCAAGGCAAGTGTCATTCAGTTGGAAATTTCCTGAAAGTAAGACAAGAAGGAGCATTTTAAAACTGTTTCCGGAATAGAAAACCTAGCATGGTTAAAAAAAAAAAAAAAAAAAGTTCATTTTACGTCTTTTGCGGAAACGTTAGGGTAATCAAGTCCCTTTCGGAAGCACTTACAACACATAGGGATGTGCCTTGTGGGGAGGGAATATTATGTTCAAATTACTCTATTTCAAGCCCCACCCTTCCAAGTTTAGAATCTGTATGTGGCCTCCTCCATCGGACCACATAATGAAGTAACCCAAGAAAACAGAAAAGCGAAAACAGAAAAGAGGACGTTTTCAACCTCAAGGAATTAAAGCCACTTACTTTGTGTCTGAGGGAACCACCTGAGAAATTGCCGCTGTGAACAAGCCCATTGGCTCTGCCTGGGGCTATGGGACTCCTTTGTTTGAGAGCCTCATCTGAATCCTCAGGCCCTCACGTGGACAATGCTGACAGCTCCCTTTTCCTCAGCGTCCAAATCTCCACAAGGGCACTCAGATACTAGACCGATCCCCGATCCCCCGAGGAAAACCAGTTTGTTTTGACCCGGTCTTCAGAGCGAAGCTGCCACAGGCGTGGATAAAAAGTAGCTCTCCCAATGATAAGCCAATTTCTCCTCCCCTTGGAAATTAGTCACTGAATAAACCCCAGCCCACATCCAACCACAGGCTACTGCGTGGGTGACTCAATCCTTCAACAATTGCTTACAGGGCAACAGAGAGTAAGGAAGGCGCTCAGTTGCTGAGAGCCCAGGGTAAATGGGTTAACACAAACGCTAGAGCAGCAGATAGATTCTACGTAAAGCACAGCGAAGAGCTTTAAAACAGACCAACAAGCCAGGAGAAAGCCCAGTGTGACAATTACCCCTGGGTCCAACTCTTGGAGAAGTTTCCTGTTATGAGTGGAGAGAGAGAGAGAGAGAGAGAGAGAGAGAGAGAGAGAGAGAGACAGAGACAGAGACAGAGACAGAGACAGAGACAGAGACAGAGAGACAGAGACAGAAGAGAACTGGCCCAGAACCCAAGCTTTATTCTTCTGCTAGACCTTTTGAAGTCTGATTTATTGGCAAGTAAAGGCAACTTGTCTCTTCCCCATGTTTGTGGTACCTGAGGGAAAAAAAGAGGGAGGGAAAAGGGCTTGTCTACTAATTAACCAGACTGAGCTCTCTGGCCTCTTGAGCGTAGGGCTAGCAACGGCTCGCATTCTGGAAAGCCAAGCTGAGAACAGAGACGGCAAGCCGCTGCGGTTGCAAGCGGAGGTCTGGGAAAGGCGAGCCCCACCCTAGGCACGAGGAAGAGAGAGGCCAGGGTTCTCCAGAGGCCTCCCCTGGGGAAGGTCAGAACAGCCTGCTCTTCAAGGGAGGCAGGGACAACAGGGTTTGTGTCTACCAGAAGTGGCTGGCTGGAGGACAGGTGCCGACACCTGGGGAACAAAAGGTGAGTTAGGTAAAAGCCAAGGCTTTCCTCCGCTCCGGGAGGCTCCCTGTGCCCCCAGGGACAATACAACACCCAGCTGGGAATCCTGCAACACGGAACCTCAGTCACTGGCTGGCCCCAAGCCACACCCCAATACCACACTCATGGCTGCTGGGACATTTAAAGAAAAACACAACCCAACGAAAGAAAACATTTTCAGACTCTCAGAGGTTCTTCTTGCCCGACCAAAAGAATTCTGTGACGTCTCCCAAGTCCAAAGGCAGTCAGCATTGCAAGCTCACCCAAAGAACTGTTTACCACCACCAATTGCTTGTGGTTATTAAGGGAGGGGGCAAAGCGGTCTCCTGACACCACTGCCTTCCCAAGATGTCCCATTAGAAACTATATTCTGATGACGTGGCTGTAACAGATGCCATCTAAGGGGTTGGGAAAGGGGAGAAGGGATTTGAAAACCCTTGTTTTGATTTTTTAATCTAATCAGCACAGATTTGTTATCTCTCACCAGGCTACGGGAAGCACACGCTTGCACCGCACACGCTTGGCTCCCAGGCATCTGGCACACATTTGGTAGGTTTCGGTGGGTCACAGGAGGGTTTTCCAGGAAGGGGAACTTAGAGGCTGGCCTTCATTGTCGGTGAACAGCCACATCCAGCCCTACTACACCTCTACCGTTTTGTTTAAGGGCATAGGACACAGCACTGCTCTTTGAGTGACTTCCCCAATGTCTTCTTTGTTCCAAGGGGCTGTCCTCAGAGTAACAGGAGCCTTGACACTCCCACTCCCAAAAGAGAAGTGACACACCTTCGGTGCTCTCTGGTTGAGTGAAGGGTGCCGTAATGAGCATATGACTTCATGACAGCCACCTTAGAGGTGGTGGCTTCTGGTGACCCTGTGAACCATGTGAGTCGACGTGGGAGGCAGTCAGTTTGGCCTCCTTCTCTGGCCACCTTCTCTGTTACTTCAGAAACATCTCCTTTCGCTTTCAAAGTGCTCCAGGGCCCTCTCTTCCGAGCTGCACAGGCAGGGCTTCTTCATTCCCCAGGGCAGGAATTCAATGTCAGGAGTTGGAAAGGCAGCCCAATCCTGGGGTGAATCAGGATGAATTGAATGCTCTCTAGGAAGCATGAAGTTGATTGGAGAGGGGAGAGGGTTTTGCTATCCAAGGCTCTAAAGAAGTGGCTAATGAACCATCCATTTCTGGAAGGAAGTGCTTGCTGTACCTAGCTAGGCCCACAGTGGGTCACCCTCTTCAGAGGACCACTTAACTCCTTCCTGCTAGCCCAAGTAGAGTCAGCTGGTGGCATCTGTACTCTGGTCGGATCATGAGGCTGTTCCCAGTCTTGTTGACCTTGGGACAAACAGCTTTTGTCAGATTGCTATTCATGTCCCCTCTGCTTTTGACGGACTGCAAGTGAGGTGGAAGGAACTTATTTCCTTCGGGTTTGCATTAAGAGAAACCTTGCCAGGAAATACCCAGTATTACCTCAATAGGAAATAATGTTTATTCTTTGGGAAGGCCAATAGAATTGTAAAATTTATTCCTAATTCCTCCTTCTCATTCACTATCAATTTAAGGAATATGCATGCAAAAAAGAAACTCATGTGCCTATAGACATAAAAGTGGTATTATAAAAGGAAATGATTATTATGTTGGAAAGATTTCAAACTCATCTTGTTTATACTGTTAAAATTGCAAGGATGGTCATTTTGTAAGGTCTTATTAATCTGTTAATGTTTCATTTGCTCATAAATGGACCGTCTCCCAGACATGAGACAGACAGACTGTTGCCAAAATTATTGGATTCTCGGTAAAGAGATGATCCAGTCAGCGGTTAGTTTATGGCTATATTTAACGTGGGTGTTATTCCCAGAAATAGTTTGACATGAAGAAACCTAGTTGGCGTGTACACCACCAGGTCTAGTGGATGAGCCCTGTGCCCAGCAGTGATTAAAGATGCTTGGGTTGGGGCGACATAAAAACACAATATTAAGGACATCGTCTAACTTCCAAGTCGTAATCAGTGGCAGGGCAGAGCTGAAGGGTAGATAAAAGAAAAACTCCCCCCTCTCATGGGCACTCGATCTACTGGGCTGTTCCCCGTGTTATCACGAGTCAAGGACAGCTCCTTTGGTGTTTTCAATAGGCACAGTTAGTAAAATCATATCTTCTTACAAGCATTTGCAACAGAGGGAAGAAATGACTCGTTCTCCACCTCAGGGAGTCCACCCATGCTTCTGCATGGACAAAGTTCTTTTATTCTCCAATACCTCTTAGAACTTCTAGATTCATTGCGGGTGTATTACCTACGTGCTCAGCTCACCGGCTTACACTATTCCCTTTGAATATCAGCTATTGGAATGCCTACTTAATTATTAACATACACCTTAAATGTATAATATACATTGCATTATTAACTCAGAATGCTTTTGTTGTAAACAGGATTTTAAACGTGTCCTTGAGCAGATATATATATGAAAATCAGTTAGCGGTTTAGCACTATACAAAGTGCTTTCAGTGACAATTTTATTTTATGGGCCCCGGAACTTGGTGAGACACAGAGGGCAGGTACCACTGTCCTACATGGTGAGGGAATGACATGCCAGAAGCTAAGAAACTTGCCCAACATCATGTAGCAAGTATGTAACGTGTAGCATGTAGGAACCATGTAGTAACTAGTAGCACCTTAGTGACACTCATCTGGAGGGGATAGGGTTCCAACACCCTAACTAGATTCCTAAACCTGCAGATAGTATAGAACATTATATATACTACACTGTCCTTTACCGATGCCTCAAAGTGATCAATAACAGTCATAGCTTTGGGGTAATTATAACCATCAACTGTAATAAAAGCTACTTAGAACTTACAGACTGTTTATTTCTCGAATTTCTACTGATTAGTTTTAGACAAACCTAGATTGATCTTAGTTGGCGGGGGGAGGGGGGCTGAAATCATGAGAAGGAAAACTGGACACAAATATTATATATGGATATACATATATATGTATATACAGAGAGAACAGATTATCTATGCACTAAAATATCTGGGATGTTTCTGATTAAACTCTCTGAGCATCATGACTCTAGTCTCGCTAACGATGCCTCTTGAAGGACCATAACGCTCAGAGTTAACCATTGCATCTCCCAGAAATTCACTAGCCAGTGACAGAGGCACAGGTCCCTCTTCTCTTGACTCCATGCTATGATCGAAGGAATTTAGATGCCATAGAAAATAACTTCAGGAGGCTCGCAACAGTGTGAGAACTAAGACATGTGCATATTTCAGCTTGATGACATGGTAAGTCTAAACTTACCAGATGAGTTCATGATGATTTATATAGCGTTGTAATCACTACAACTGCAGATTATAGAGACAGAGTTTCTAGGCCCCATTAGAGAAAAAACGATGGTAGTTATATGGATGAATGACAGAACTTGGGATCCAAATGGTCACTTAGCAGCCCCACCCCTCATCCTTGAGGGATGCATGCCGGCTCCATTACTACTTAGCTGAGCAAACATAACACAAGGTGAGCCCCACCACAGAGCCCGTTTTAAACAGTCTACCGCGGGTGATGGAAGGTGTCTTGCTGAGCAATCATTTTTATCCATAACTGACCACTGGCTAATGTGTCAGGAGAAGAAAGGGCTGCATAAGAGACAAGCCCCTAGAGAGAATAATGGAAGACAATAATTGATGTCTCCAAATCCAAACTCTCAGCCAATAAATGTGAAGCAACGGGACAGTTTCACACTAAAACAGCTCTCATAGCAACTACTTCTGGTTTAGAAGGGTCTCCTTTGTTCTTCAAAAGTAGCTTCCACTGGCAGACACTTCCATAGGCATCCATGGCAGGAGGCTGCGTATAGATAAGACTGGCAATAGACGCTGTGTTACCACGGAAAAAGTGATACTTTCTCAGTTCTTTCAAAGACATTTCCAATTTCGTATCTGCAATGAATACGCCCTTGAAACCCCATCTGTGTTCCTTGGCTTTCGTTGGAGCCTGAGACAGAACATATAAAAACACCTGCGAAGTATTTGGACCAGATTATTATTCCTAAATGACCTCCAAGTGTGTCTCTCAGAACTCAATGTAGACAGGCAGGCAAGAAGTCTCAGTAGGTAGACGCACTTGTCCCCTAAGCCTGATAACCTGAGTTCAGTCCCTGGAACTCAGGATTGAAGCAACTCCCAGAAGTCATCCTCTGATCTCCACCTGTGGGCCCTATCATGCACATGCCTGTAGGCAGGTGCGCACGTGCTTGTGTGCATCCCCATAATGATGATAATAAATAATTAAAAAAAACAGTGTAGAATGATGGAGGGAAACCAGCCATCACTTTTGAATGAATCACTGAATTTGCATTCTAGTCCAGGAATTGACATGAGCTTCTTAATCTTGAAATAAAGATTTCCTGTAATGCCCACTCCAAAAATATGGTTCTGCAAATTCATGGTGTGTTTATTGAGTAGCTACAATCAGTGGTAAATCCAGGGTTATAACTGATGATGGAGAAGGAGTTTATTAAGACATAATCCTCACCGGGCATAGTGGCATAAACCTTTGATCCCAGTACTGAGGAGGCCAAGGCAGACAGATCTCTGTAAGTTCAAGGACAGCCTGGTCTACATAATGAGTTCCAGGACAGCCAGAGTCACATAGTGAGACTCTGTCTAAAACAAAACCTCAAAATGGGACATACTCCTCACCTTCGAGGAAGGCATAGTTTAGAAGGGAAAGTTAAATATGCACATATATATTCAAAATAGGATGCAGGAAGAGCCACTTAAATGAGTGCAATACAGAAAGCCTCACGGAGCCCTCAGAATCCTCAGACTGCTAGTCTCTCTATTAGTAAATGCATTCATAACAGGAGAGGTTGGACACAGGAAAACAAAGTAATGTTTTCAGAGGTTTCCTACTTGACAATTGCTTTCCAGACGTATCCCATGAACTGCCTCATTATTCCTATCGTGACTATCATCTCCATGTTCCAGGTGAACAAACTGATCCAGAACTTCAAGTGTCTCTTCCAAAGGCAAATGTCAGGCTATTGAGACCCCTGAACAATCTTGGAGTTTGGCGTCCAGAAATCAGGGTGCGGTTCTCAGAAAGCTCTGAGGTTGAGTATTATTTTGGTGCAAAATCAAGTCCAGAGACATCCGAACAAAGTCATCTCTGCTGCCTGTTCCAAGAGCCAGAAGAAAAGGGTAAAACAAACCAGACCATATCCACATTATCTAAAAGTGCAGGGGAAAAGTCTTCGAAACAATGACTCCAGGATATCCGTGACCCCCCCACAAAAGGGCTCCATTTCAAAGGAATACCTTTGTGTTTTCAGTTCAAATATCAAGTTAGCCAGCCAGTGAGCATGGCTCAGAAATCTGAGCTGGTCAGCAAAACCACTGCCTTGCCTTATTTGGATAAATAACAGCCTCAAAGACAACCAGTTTGGGAGTCATGCATGCCCTGAGGCTAAGCTTGGCAGCATCTTTGCCCAAGTCTTGCCCTGCCCTGCCCTGCCCTGCCCTGCCCTGCCCTGCCCTGCTCCAGCAGATGGAGGAATTGAACCAGTTATCACTATCCCTTCTGAACCAGGCTGACCCTAAGTAAAAAAAAAAAAAAATGTCCCCACCACTGTATACTAGATCTGCTTCTTGGTGTTCTAAAAGTACACGGCCAGAAGGGCGGACACCCTGCTCCCAGCACTGGATAAACGAAGCTTGGCATTCTGCAACCAAGGAAGTCGTAAGGAACCAAATGGGGAGTCAGCAGCTTGGCAGCTTCCCAGGGAGATGCCATGCTCCACGTGACAAAATGGCCACGCCAGGGAAGGAGGAGATACTGTCTAGGTGTTCTTGCCAGATTCTGTCCCCTAAAAAGAAAAAAACCCGGGCCTGTTTGTATGTAGTAAGGCATATGAAGCCACAACGGGAGCACTTCACAAAGCCCCTAACTAGCTCCAAGAACATCTCATTCACTTCAAAGACGAACAAAATCCACGTTGAACCAAAATAACATTCGTTCTCCCACTGCTCAAACCAACAGTCAGTCTCTCCCTCTTTTCAGTGGTGTGTGTGTGTGTGTGTGTGTGTGTGTGTGTGTGTGTGTGCATGTGAAAAGAGAACTTGTTACTTAAAAAAAAAAAAAAAAAAGAGGGAGAGATTTTTCTCCCGTATTCCCACTCTCAAATTAATGGCCGTTCTGAATCTAGACCACACCGAGTAGAAGACCGCTAGTTACTTTTCCGTGGCTGTGCTAAACATCATAACCAATAGCGATTTAAGGAAGAGAGTTTATTTTGGCTCATGGTTCAAAAGGGATAAGAATCTTTGAAGGCGGGGCAGCATGACAGCACGCGGCAGGCGTGTCGGCAGGAACGAGGTGCTGAGAGGTCACATAGCTTACAGCAAGCATGAACAAAGAGAGCGAACTAAAAGTAGTGAGAAGCTTTACACTGTCATAGCTTACCCCAATGTCGTCCTTCCTGTAGTGTGACCACACCTCCTCACCTCCCCAAACAGTGCCACCAAGTGGCGACCAAGTATTCACATGAGCCTCATTCATATCACCACAGACTCTCTATTCATTTCCAAACAGTACAAGAAAACTCAAATATATCAACGTTTTCTAGTAAGTTATTAGTAAATAAATAATGATCTACATATCTGCTTTGGATCCGTCTCTTTCCCTTTCTATCTTACCAGCCATGAGAATCATCTTGAAATCCTTAAAGGCCCGTGTGTGGAAGGCGTGGTCCACAGTGGGTGGACAGAATCACTGAGAGGGGATTGGTACACACAGGCTCTGCCTTCTTCAGTGCAATATGATTCATCCATTGGTGGGTGTAAAATCCAGAGGCATTATGGGAAGAGGCAGATACTTTCAGAGGCACTCTCATTTTAGGTTGGTTGCTAGGGGGCGTGTCCTTGAGGGCTATGGATTCCCCTGAACCCCTCCTCCACTGTTGTCTGTTCCACACTCTCCTTCCATGAAGTGAATAGGTCTCCTCGACCACAGCCTCCGGCAGAGTGTCCTCCTTGACAGCAAGCCCAGAAACAATGGAATCAGCTGACCACGGACCAAAAAAAAAAAAAAAAAAAAAAACCTCTGGAAATGTGAGCCAGGTTAAATCCTCCCTTCTGTTTCTCTAGATCTCTGTCACAGTAGTGGAACGAATACACACACCACTGGCTATCTGCTTCCAGATGTTGGTAAGGATGGTTGGGTCGGTTAGACCAAGTTAATTTGGATGTTCTCAGAATTTCCTCAGTTATTCCCAACCCATCTTAGCCTGTCATACGTTCACATTGGTAGCAGACATCTGGGTACCTTTGCACGATCCTTGACCAAAAAACTATCTTTTACCATTGCTCAAAGTTAAACTTTGGAGAGTGATCCAAGTTCACTGTGGACATGTGTGATAATGCCATGATGAAGCCCATTGTGCGGTGCATATGATACAGGCTGCCATTTGTACATTAATTACTGGCTTTTTATATATAGCAAAAAAATATAGATCCAAAGAAAATGGGCATGTTTTATCACGGGACACCTATGATTAAGTTGGCTTTGCACATAGCATAGACTCACTGTATGAATACTTAAAACATAGAAATGTATTTGGCTGGGAATGGTAGCAGCAGTTTGTGATCCCAGCTACTCAGGAGGCTGAGACAGAAGATTGAAAGTTTAAGGTCTTCCTATGCTACAAAGAGACAGTCTGGGTAACTTTGTCTTGAAATAAAATGTGATGCAGACTGGGAACATAGCTAAGCAGAAAACTGATCATATAACATGTATGAGATCCTGGGTTCAGTCCACAACACTATGAAAACCTAAATTCTCTTGAGGTCAATATATATATATATGATATACATATATATATGATATGTATATATATATATGATATACATATATATATGATATACATATATATGTGTATATATCTTTTAATAAAAATTGTGACTCACAATTGACTCATTTTTATGCCCTAGCCACAAGGTGATACAGAATAGAAACTTGCTAGCATTTTTCTAAATGTCTTCAGATCATTGTTATGAATAATGAAAATACAGAAACATTTTAAAACAACATATTTCAGTCCTAAGATGGCTACATTAACATAATTATAGCTTTGGTTGCCAATAATGCCACATTTCTCATTTTTATGAGAATACAGAGGTTCTCTTAGATCACAAGCTAATAGGCTCCTTGGTCTAAATATACATAGTGAAATCTTCAGCAGATTTCTGAAGCAATGAGGTCTGACCCAGTAGATATCTGGTTGAGCAAATTACTCTGCAGTGGGGCAGATCCTTTTTCCTTCTTGTTTTGCAGTTAAACAGCTGCTAGGAAATATATTTTTAGATCTGCTTTTAAAGGAAAGCAAAAAAATCATATCTACTTTGTAGAGATGCACCGAGAATGTTCCTTCACCCACAACTACACGGTGCCAACCACCTTCAGAATGTCGTAATCAATGTCTGTCCTTGGGAGGAAGTGCAGAGATAGGTCTATGTGCTCATCTTCAATGCAGGCATCCAGCTCTGATCACATGGGGTAGTGTTCCATGAGAAACACACATTAGTGTCCAGACATGCTATAGAAATTTTCCATTGTGGGTGTGTTGGACTTCTCACTCTCTAGGGCTGTGTTTGGCAGTTCTTCCTCTATTAAGGGCGAATGAGAAGCAGTGGGTTCAAAGGGTGGAAGTGACCAGGCAAATCATGACCTCTGATGTCACAGGAAAAGGAAAGGTGGGGGGGGCACAAAAATCAAAATAAAGTACACGTGTGGACCCAGCAAAGGACTCCAGCATACTGTTCATGCTGTCGGAATGTGGCGGGGCTCAGTGCTACCTGTTCAGAGGCTTAAATGAAGCCCTGGAAATTCATACCATTCATTAAGAGTTGCCTCAAGGAAATAGATCTACATAAAACGACTTCGTGAGTGCCTCCTCTTTGTGGAGAATAAGATGCTGGAGCCTTGACAACTCTTCAAATGGAATTAGACTTTGGCCTCTTGGCAACAAACGATTCATTCTTTTCAGCTGCATACAATCCGTAATAATTACGCCTTCCACGAGCCCCAGATTAGACTTTGTCCCAAAGGCTTAACCCATGAGATTAACTCTGTGCAGGCTCCCTATTTAGGCCCTAACCCCACTCTAGCCGAACTATCTACCGCCCATTTAACAATTTCCTTAGCCGGGCATGGTGGCGCACGCCTGTAATCCCAGCCCTTGGGAGGCAGAGGCAGGCAGATTTCTGAGTTCGAGGCCAGCCTGGTCTACAGAGTGAGTTCCAGGACAGCCAGGACTACACAGAGAAACCCTGTCTCAAAAAACAAAAACAAAAACAAAAACAAAACAAAACAAAACCCAATTTCCTTTAAGTTGGGTTTAAAATGACCTTTAACTGCTTTACTGTGACCAAAACAGCACTCATTGTTTCCTAGGCCCTTGGTCTTAAAATCTTAAAAAAAAAAAATCATTAAAGATGGTATTATACAAAGAATAAAATTTAAGTCAGGTGTAGTAGCACACACCTGGTCAGGTCATTGAGACCCCCCCCCCCCCATCTCAAAACCACAAAGACAGTGGGTGGGGGAGGGGGATGGGAAGGAGAGAGTATTGGGAGACTCAACTGAATGGGGGTGAGGTGGGGGGGTGGGGAGGAGGAGGAATATCTCTGGGAAGAGCTAGAAACCTAGGACAATGCAAACTCCCAGGGGTTAATGAGGGTGACCCTAACTAAGACTACTAGCAAGAGGGATAAGGGGCTTGAACTGTCCATTTCCTATAAACAGGCAAGACTTCTTCTAAAGGAGGGACTGTGTTTTAGTTAGGGTTTCACTGCTGGCAACAGACACCATGACCAATGCAAGTTTTATAAAAGACAACATTTAATTGGGGTTGGCTTACAGGCTCAGAGGTTCAGTCCATTGTCATCAAGGCAGAAACATGGCAGCATCCAGGCAGATATGGTGCAGGAGGAGCTGAGAGTTCTACATCTTCATCTGAAGGCTGCAAGTGGAAGACTGACTTCCAGGCAACTAGGGTGAGGGTCTTAAGCCCACACCCACAGGGACACACCTACTCCAACAAGGCCACACCTCCTAATAGGGTCATTCCCTGGGCCAATCATACATGAACCATCACAGACTGTGATACCAATTCAGCCACAAAGCCTTAGACCCACAATGTGTCGGGCCTACAATATGTGCAGGGGTAAAAGATGGAGCAGAATTTGAGGGAAGGGCCAACCTATCACTGTCCCTGCTTGAGACCCATGCCGTGAGTGGGTGCCCACTCCTGACACATTGATGACACCCTGCTATGCTTGCAGTTATGCTAGGGGCCTAGCATAACTGTCACTAGGGAGGCCTCATCCAGCAACTGATGGAAAGAGTCAATAGAGGCCCACACCTAAACATGAAGTGGAGCTGGGGGAATCCTGTAGAAGAAAGGAAGGAAGGAGCGAAGAAGCCAGAGAAGTCAAGGCCATCACAAGGAAATCTACAGAATCAACCGACCTGGGCTCACAAAGACTGAACTGCCAACCAGAGAGCATGCACGGGATGGACCCAGGCCCTCTGCACATAGGTAAGAGCTGTGCAGCTGGGTCTTCAGGTGGGACCCCTAAAGTGGGAGCAGGGGGCTGTCTCTGACTACATCGCCTGCCTTTGGATCCCTTTCCCCTTACTGGGCTGCCTTGTCTAGCCTCAATGGGAGAAGATGTGCCTAGTCTATTGCAACTTGGTATGTGAAGGCTGGTTGATACTAGGGGAGGACTCGCCTTTTCTGAGGAGAAAGGGAGGAAGAGGGGAGAGGAGGAGAGAGGAAGAGACTGGGAGGAGAGGACGGAGGGGAAGTTATGATCAGAGTGCCAAGTAAATAAATAACTTAAAAAAAAAAAAGCCTTACAAAACCAAAAGGATGCAAAGCCCCCTTGCCCATGTGTCACCTAAAAAGCAGAGGTGCAAGTGGTCATGGTGGCGCACGCCCTTAATGCCAGCACAAGGGAGGCAGAGGCAGGCACATCTCTGTGAGTTCGAGGCCAGCCTGGTCTACAAAGTCAGTCCAGGATAGCCAGGGCTAGTGACGCTGAGAAACCCTGCCTCAAAAACAAAACCAGAACCAACCCACCAACCCACCAAACAAACAAACAAACAAAAAAGCAGAGGCCCAAGGGAAAGACAGCCTTGCATAGTTTGGGGGAAGAACATTAACCGTGCCCACAAAACGCCGGCAGGCCAGACCTGCTGCAGCAGAGAAACTGAATGACACGACAATGCTTTGTCACTTTCTTAAGCCAATATTTTTTGTTTCATTCAAAGAATCTCATAATTTGAAGCAGCTGCTGTTTCTCACTTGACTTGATGACCTACTCCCCTTCCATAAAAATACAGGATAATCTAAATTTGGTTAGTTCAAAAAATCTATCTATTTTTGGTACAGGCCCATGCATTTCCAATTAATGAATCCTAGCTCTGACAGGATTTCTGGTTCGCTTTTAGTAAGGTAATCAAGAAGGGAGCTGTGGGCTGCTTTCTGGGGAATAAATGCAGCCGCGTTATTACCAGCTACAGCTGGATTATGAATGGCTTCGAGAGGTCAGGTTTATAGTCTTCCCAAGCGCGCCAAGGAACAAGCTGGAACGCTGGGTACGGTGGCTTGCTGTCCTCACGGAGACCTGAAAATAATGTGTGAAGTTGAAGAAAACCTTGGGTACAGAGTAACCTCACGGCAAGCGTGTACTGCAAGGGAGTTCCTGTTTCTCTCTCTGTCTCTCTCACACACACTCCAGGTCTCTCTCTCTCTCTCTCTCTCTCTCTCTCTCTCTCTCTCTCTCTCTCACACACACACACACACACACACACACACACACACACACTCTCTCTCTCTCTCTCTCTCTCTCCAGATGACATGCTCTGTCTCTCTCTGTCTCTGTCTCTCTCATACATACACACACACACACACACACACACACACACACTCCAGATGGCATGCTATCTCTCTCTGTTTCTCTCCCTGTCTCTCTATCTCTGTCTGTCTCTCACACACACACACTCCAGGTCTCTCTCTCTGTCTCTCTCTGTCTCTGTCTCTCTCTCTGTCTCTCTCTCTCTCTCACACACACACACACATACACACACACTACAGGTGACACACTCTGTCTCTGTCTATGTCTCTCTCTCTCTCACACACACACAAACACACACACTACAGGTAACACACTCTGTCTCTCTCTGTCTCTCTGTCTCTGTCTCTCTCTCTCCAGATGACACGCTCCGTCTCTCTCTCCCTATCTCTCTGTCTCTCTCTCTCTGTCTCTCTCTCTCTCACACACACACACTCCAGATGACACACTCTGTCTCTCTGTCTTTCTTTCTCTCTCTCTCTCTCTCTCTCTCTCTCTCTCTCTCTCTCTCACACACTCTCTCTCTCTCTCTCTCTCTCTCTCTCTCTCTCTCTCTCTCTCTGTCCAGATAACACCCAGAGGGGTGAGAACAAAGGCCGAGGCCAGTGTGACATGGCCGTGGATGAGGTTAACGGCCTTGTCTGGGGCTGGCAGCACCCGCTCGGGCCTTGTCTGTCATCCCTTCTCCGGTCTGTAAACCTGATCAAATCTCTCCAACCATGCCCAGCCTCTTGGATCTGAACTTCCAGGTGAATGGTTTACAAAAGTTGATGTCTGAGACCCCTTTTTGAGCTTTTAAGCCCAAAGATTTCAAATTAGTCAGGCTTAGTCACTGAGGGAAGGAACACCAACCATCCAGGTTGGGTACAGATCCTGAGTCATGAATCTAAAGGAGTATTTTTGAGGAGTATTTCCTCAAAAGCAGATGGAACATTTCGTGCTCCTGCAAATTACATACAAGCAAAGAAGCTACTACACCGTGGGGGAAAAGCCCAGCGGAGAGAAATGTCACTGTAAGGCGACATGGACCTTAGAAACACATTATTAGCATATCATTCTCTCTACGCTCAAATCTATATGAAAATAACACTCACCTGAGATAGTTTGGAAAAGGCACAAAAAAAAAAAAAAAAAAAAAAAAAAAAGTCAGGCTGCCTCGGAGCAGGATGCCAGACCTAGTTAGCCTGGGCTGATATAGGAAGGTACAATCTGGCACAGTCTGGGTAGCCCTGGTGGAAACCCACAAAGAACACGGAATAGTGGAGGGGCAGCCAGGGAACAACCTGTGGGCAGGAGGTTTGTAGTTAGAAGACAGGGATGCATGCGCATAGTCAAAGGAAGGAGGCGTGGCTTGAGTATGAGTAGCAGAGGGGTGTGGCGAAACCTCTCCAGCCAACAGAAGCAGAGGCTCCGGATGGGTGGGGCCGCCGAGCCTCTGCAGAGAAACCAAGCAGCTTCAAGTGATATTGAGGTGGGCTGGATTTTTGGTCAACCCCGGATTTAAAAGTAACAACAACTACAACGTAGTATATAATAATCTACAGAAGGAGCTTCGCTTTGAAATGTTCCTAATTTGCTCTAATAGAGTTGGATGCAGGCTGCCTTGATCCTGAAACCCCAAACTTGTGTCACGTGAGCAACTGCATACCCGGTGAGAACTTTGCATAACAAAGCACTAGGTATTTTCTGCAGTTGAGCTGACGTCTGTATCTTCCAGAGGGGCTAGACAGAGCCCTGGAGAAGGTTTAAAGCAAAGCCTGCAGCCCTAACTTCGGATCCCCCTCCCCCTTCAATATTCTTTAGTAAAGACTCTGCTCCACTACCAAACTCACAGATTCACTCCCTGCTCTGTCCCACAAACAAACACGGGTGGTTTTGTTTTTTGTTTTGTTCTCAACCCTCCCATTCCCACCCTCCCACCCCACCCCCCACCCCCCACCCCCACCCCCGCTGCAACTTAGCGTTTGTGGAAAAGAAACAGTAGAAGCCGGCAACAGAAACAGCCGCTTGTCTGGTGGGTGCCTGCCCTCACCTTAACTTGTAACCTGGCCCGGGGTAAACAGAACATCAGCCTGAAATAGTTTCAGGCTTTGAAGGCTCCCAAATTACAAAACACCAAATAAACGAGAGACCCCACCCCCACCCCACCCCTGCAAACAGCAAGAACAACAAAACCTTCCACAGCACAAGACTTATTATGACACTGAGTAAATATGTCAATTTCTCTATTCCCAATGGACGCTGTCTGCACGGAAGCGCTCAGGGACTGGTGAGGCCATGCAGTGTTACAGGCAGACACAAAGGCTCCGGGAGGGAAAGCCTGCCTGGGTTTACATCTCAACTCCGCTGCTTAGTCCTGTGTGATCTTGTTACTTTAATCTCCCTCAGCCTCAGTTTTCCAATCTTAAAATGGGTATCAGTATTTATACCCCATGGCTACAATGCTGACTATATGAAATGGTACATGGAAGGAAGATAATATCGGATAACAATGTCTTGCATAAGTAGCATATAAGGTGGGATCAAAACACTCCAATATAGATGGGCAGATCCGTGAAGGTTTGTGTTCCTTTAAGAGGACGCTGATGAGCTTTAAAGGGCAATGTCCCACATTCAATTCATTTAAAAGTACTCCATAATGTGCTGTCACACAGAACCATTGTCACAGGTAAACATGATCTCTTTCAGCGGCTTCCAGGTAATCATTAAACTCCACATAACAGGCTGTTTAAAATCTAGACACTTGTTCCACACGCTTAAACTGATATCTTCTTATTCAAGAATTTAAGAATGAATTTGCCAGGAAAAACTTCCCCAGAATGCTACAAGGCACACACAGCTTTCTCTCATTTCTCTTCACTTCTCTCCACTGATCTCAGAACTGAACGAAAGACAACATCTTTAAGAAAATACCGAAGACTGCCACAGACCCAGAAGCACAAGAGCCCTGTTCATGCAAACTGCACTGACCCTTCAAAACCTTTGCTAAACTACAAGGTTAAACAGAAACAGGCTCCCGGATCGCGGATCTGCTTATCAGAGACAGTCCCAGGGGAATCAAAAGGGAATCTTTAAAAACAGAGCAATTCAGATAACAATGAGATCGCTTTCAAAGCAGCAAGCAAGAAGTTCCTATAAAAACCTCCAACTCCAGTTCCTCACAGGAGTGAATACATTAGACTCATCGCGACCAAGAAAAGGATACAGTCAGTGCCAGAGCCGGGACAGAGGAGGCTCGAAGGATCGCAGCCTGTTTTAAAGGCAGCTCAGATCTTACCTTTCATCTTCCGTGGTCTGGTCTTTTCTAGGAGAAACTTTCTAGACTCGCAGAGACCTCGGAACCACGCGTCTGTCGAATGCTTCCAGCTCTGTCTGTCTTCATGGTGACTAAATGCTAAGCTTTGCTTTCTTACAGAAGGAAGCCTTTAGTCAAAACATGTGGTTTAAAGGGGCAAGAGCCACCCTTGTTAAAACTGTTTCACGGACATTCAGAGGTATTACTTCTCTCCGAGAGCTAAAGCTGCAGGAATGCATTATTTTCCTGTTCCGGAAATCAGCCTAACGAAAAACCAATGCCGAGCCAACTAGAAATGTTTCTTCCCTGTGTGCTGTCTGGCAGAAACTGCAGCCAGATCAAGGAAACACGTGATGTTTATAAATACAATATGGCTCGTGTTGTCATAACCTCTCAATGACAAAAAAAAATGTGTAAGGAAAAGGCAGGCGGCCGTGCGGCAGGAAAGATGAGATCTGCGCCCGTGGAAAGCTGCCTGTCTGATGTGCGCGCAGCCCTCCTGCGTCTGAGAAAAATGAAGAGCTGAGAGCACCGTGGGGAGAAGTGGGGGACAGACCGTGCATTAAAATGTGCAGGCTGGTTAGTCACTGCAGGAAGAGTAATTCCTCACCATGTGTGAGACGGTCATCCTAAAGGCACAGGTGAATGGGGCATCCTGGAGCTCACTGACCATAACCAAGTCCCCACAGTGCTCACAATGACAATGAGAGAATGAAGGGCTAGTTTCGCACAGCCTGGAGCTGATGAGAAAAATGGCAGATGTTGATCTTGGAGTGGAGCACTGGTTATTCTGATCTCCTGATTGGCCAGGTCTGGGAACGGTGGCTACAACATCTGTGTTGTTTACTGTTACAGCTCTAGGACCCTCAGAAAGCATCGCTGGTGGACAGACCTGGTTCCACAGCTCTAGGGGGGGGGAGAGATCTGTGACACTTTACAACAGTGGGGTGATGCTCACTGTTGTAAAACCATGATGCTTAGTTTATGAGTTTGAAGATATAAGTTTGAAATGGCAATAACCTATTCTGTCTAAAGGCGATTTTGTCCTCAGGAATTATGCACATAGCAATACGCAGTTTCTTATTTAGGTTTGCTTAGTGGAGAGCTAGCTTACTTTCTACCAAAGATGAGTCAACTCCTGGAACTCCCTCTTTTGAGGGGGAATAAAGGCTGACAAATGTGCATTTCCTGCCATCGCTTGCTGTATCTGAGAAAGCCACACACCCCCCCCATACTGTTCTTCTCTTCTTAAACTCCAGGGAAAATAACCACTGTCAAATTGCATGGAATCAAGATGACAAGAAGGCAGGCAGGCATTTCACTGGAAATGGCCTGAAAACCACCAACAGCCTCATTTATAGACCATTGTATTGACCTTAGTAGATAAAGCATTATCAGGACGCTCGATAGGAAAATGCTGACCTAAGGAACATTTTCCATTTAGTGAGGATCTGTGCAGAATGGGATACTGAGAGAGCCACAGGGAGTCTGGAGATGGGTTAAATAGAGACCTGGTCTCTGAGGAGTGTAATCTTCAGAAGACTGTGTCGGTAACTACAGCGTAGGAGAGAGAGGAGGGTGCTAAGTGGATGGGGGTGAGGGGGTATCCATGGAAGTTGTAAGAAAACACAGTGATGTAGAAAAGGAAGGGAATGAAAGGTTCGGTGATGAAGAGAGTCACTCCTGAGCTAGGTCTTGAGGAAATGAGACGGCTCACAGATGTGGAGACAGACAGCCCGCAGCCACTGATGATGAAGACCAAGGAGATGGCGATGACCGCAGAAGCAATTAAGAAGCCAGCTCTTGAGTTCCGCCTGGCTCTGCGTCCAGCTTCATCTCTAACTGTGGTACTAGATGGGCCGACTCTGTGTGTGTGTGTGTGTGTGTGTGTGTGTGTGTGTTTGCGCGTGTGTGCACAGATTTCTCTCTCATGATATCAACATCAAATAGAAGTGAATACAATCAAAATACTGAACAAGGTGCCACGCGCAGTCAGTGGCCCCTTGACAAAGGAACTTGACAAAGGACAAAGCCCACTGACAAAGGAACAAACTAAGGGGCGTGTCTTGTGAGACTTCCATGTCTGTGGCATTCTCTTCGCTTCCATTCCTACGGTGTTATCTGAGTCCTCCCAAATCCAAAACTTTCATCTCAACCACAACAGCTTGGCCGATTCCTCTTCATCCTCCCAATATAACTCTCTCTCCCTCCCTCCTTCCCTTCCTCCCTCTCTTGCATCCTTTCTTCTTTTTGCTGTGATGATCTTTTATGTCATCATCAGAGAACAGGATGGGACAAAGGAAAAGAAGGAGATGCCTTGGAGTAGCTATGCAACTGTGTTAAGAAACAAACGAATGAATGAATGAATGAATGAACGAATGAAAAATATTATTTTGTGTGTTTTGACATCTCACTAGGAATATCATTTCATAACCTGTAAACCTTATATGTAAATATGAAGGAAGGAAAGCTTGGGCTAAATACCCAGAAGCTGAAAGAAGCAGGCTCAGACCTGGAATCTGGTGTTGGCCGGCTGTGGGAGCTGAGGGAAAGCTTCTTTGGCTTCTGATTTAGCATCTGAGAAAACTGCAGCCAGCACACCTATTTTGCAGAGTTATTGACTTGAAACCTAGTTAAAACATAAAGGACTTTCCCATGCTGCTTACTCCACAGACACGGGAGGGACTGTGATCTGACATCAGGAACAATGGTGCCCGGGAAACACTATTTCTGTCTGGATAGATTCTGCAGAGAAACTAATACCACTCACATGAATTATTATAATTCTGTAAGAAAAAAAAAAGGCAAGTGGAATATCTGACAAGAGGAAGAAGAAAAACAGTGACATTAAAGAGGGCGATCAGGAACACCGCCAGCACACAAACTACAGCCTGCAAATGCCTGCGCTCTTGCTGTGGGTGGGCCACAAATGTAATTCTAAGCTCTGGAGTAGCAATACAAAGAAGGAAAATGATCACGTACAAGGCTCCCAGTGTCCACATGATAAAAATAAACCAGGAGAAGGGAACTATTCTTGGGAATGAGACTGAGGATATTTTTACAGCGGGTCCTCGCAAAGGATGGAAAATGAACATCACAGCATCTGTAGCACCGTAGCAGTTCTCCGCCCTGGGCCACACCCGCACTCCACACTCACTGCCCCTGCACAGATGCCCCAGTAGCTTTCAGGGAGATACGGAGGAGAGCACGTTATGATCTGTGCCTTTAAGAGACATACCCGCTGCGGGATAAAGTGAACATGACCCAAAGGGTTGGAACAGGACAAGAGTGTGTCCGCTAGCCCCTGAAAGGGAAGCAGGATCAAGAGCATTCAGAAGCGGTTGAGCGGGCTTTCATTTAAGTTCTGAAAGCGGTTCTTAATTTTAATTACTTTTAAAACATTTTACTGTGGCAACTTTAAAACATAAAAAGACAGAAAAAAAAAAGCATAATGAAGCCCTGTTACTGATTTAAGTTTTTCAAGGCTGTTTCCTCTACTTTTTTTCTTCCATTGTTGGAGTGGTTTTAAAGAAAAGGTTCTTCACCATGTCATTTAACAGGCAGATACTTTAGTGAGCTCCATTGTTTTAAGCCAACCTGTCATTGTAACCTGTACAGTTGCCAGTTTCCCCTTAATATCTTCTGTTAAAACCTTCCAAATCGCTTTGAAGCTGCCTACAGTCGGCTCATTGTCTTCTGCGGGGACACCCAGCCTCGCAGCACAGCCTTAAAACCCAGAGCACCTCTCTGCTTTCACTCACTCACTGGTTGTTACAGGAAAGCATGAGAAGGCCGTCCTTTAATGTGGAAAAGAAGAAGACTTAGTTCATTTTGTGTTGCTATAGCAACATAATGAAGGTAGCATTTTTTTTTCCTGGGGTGCGTGTTGCTGTTGACCCCAACCCTCATTCTGTTGGCTAGGACATCCAGAGAGCGTGGTGCAGGGGAATGGTGAGGGCAAACCTCTCAACAGTATAGCAAAGGAGCAGAAAGGGGAGTGGCCATGTAAGGCAGGCACCAAGCAGTGGAATGGCCTCACTCTATGATGACCATGGCTGTCGTAAGTGACCTGGTTCGGGGAACTAAATGAATCCCTTTCGCATTGGTTCCCTGAGAACCCAATCACCTCTCACTAGACCTCTAATAATCCACTTCTCACGACCATGACATTGCAGGTCCCATTTCTGATACACGGGCCTTTAGGGAGTACACTCCAACCACAGCAGGCAGACATGTACGGAGCCGTACGGCCCTCCAGACACCAGGAACAGGAAACACTTAACAGGGGAAGAATGGAGAGGCTGTGAAACTTGAGCACTGCAGTTAAAACAGCGGAGGCGAGCTAAGCACCATGACTAGGATGCTAGCCTCCTGCTCACTAGCGCCCCGTTCCTCTAAATGAGCAACTGCTTACCACAGACAAGTGCTTGCCACCGATACAGATATGGACTTACACCACTGTCTGATGCAAAGTTTCGTCTTTAGGATGAAGTGAAATCATACTTGCAAGTGCCTAATAAAAAGCTTACAAATTAGCATTTACAGAAATATTAATAGAGGCAAATGCCAAAGGGTTGTAACAGGAAGGTCTACTGACTAAGGGAGGCTAGGCTGTGTTTGGATGTAGGCAAAGAATTTAGCCATGGTGTGGGATGGAAGCCATTGGTTTCTAAGGAGACTGTTGTTCGGTGTCAAACACAAGGCTCAAATAGAAAACAACTGGGAAGCAGCAACTGACTTGGGTATTGGTAGTTAATTCAAGATGCAGGGTTAATTCTGGGGAGTGTGTCCTAAATGCAAATCTAGTGGTTGTCTGCATTCAAGTAAAAGAGTAAAGACAGAGGCGTAAGATCCACAGTGGGCAGAAAACACTTCACAATGATTACAGAGAATCCTGGGGAAATAATATCAAGGTACACAAGAAATAGAGAAGCCCCAAATCATAAGATAACCATCAGGATTAGTGAACAGGAAGTCGAAAGTCTCCTCTGAGAGCCACAAAACAGAATGGATCACCTTTGAGGTACACAGAATTTGTGAATGAGCACACATAAGTTATTCAGAAGGGCATGCTCCATTTGGTGGGGCCACTGTCCTGGGAATTAAATTATCAAACCTACCAGATGTAAGGAACAAAGACCACGTGACTAAATTAGATTGGGTTGCTATACACCCACGTGGAAAGAACCGGCAGGCTGCGGTGTCCATTTAGGAATGTTCAGTTCTAGCCAAGGACAAGTCTCATTAGACAGAAAGGCCTCAGCAATGCTCAGCTAAGGCCTTTTCCTTGTTAAGGGAACAGCTAGATGTCTGCTTCCTCACCAGCATAAATTCCATGTCCACTCAGAGGCCCATAACCTCAGAGTTAATACTTTGGTTTAACTTGCTTCCTGGGTCACACCATTCAATCATAAAACCGCTCTGGGAGAACTGCCCGTACGTAACCTGCAGATGCACAGTCTGACATTTCTTCAGACTCAAAGGCAAGGCATTAAAGTCCTTGTTTAAGGAAAATCTCGGAGGTCATTGCAGAATGCGGGCATTACTGCTACAGCTGCTCTGCTTGTTGCAATTCATGTCTTTTTTCATCTGCATGTTTATTGGGAAGGAGCCGTCGGCCTGCAGGTCTGGCCCAGGCTGTCTCTGAAGGCTGGCGAGCGAAGTCCGAGGACATCTCGGAGGCTGCTGTGACTGATGCTTGTTGTAAGGAGTTGGTTTGGACCTGCTCGCATTCAGACACTAAATGCTCTACAAAGTGATACTATAGAACCTTGCTCTCCAAATTCACTGACCACAGAGACTAAAGCCTGTGATTGAGCAGTAGAGAGATGTGGATGCATTTTCAGTTACCTGGCTGGAGGTCATAGGAGAGAGAGGGAAAAGGAGAAAGGACACGGAGGAAGAGGAGGAAGCCACCACGAGAAAAGATGGACCATGAGCACATGGCCAGGAAAAACAGCAAGTCACAAGGTACAGTTGGCTAGGGGGTTAAGTTAGAATAGTTTGAGCATCTGCCCAATCTAGGCTTACAGCTTATAAATAAAATACCTGGATTGCGTGATTTATACGGGCTAGCTAGAATTTCCTTCCTGTCGCAGCATGTGGGTGCTTATGACTGAACCCCTTCAAGGCCTCACGCACCGTGCCAACACACAAGAGGATGTAGCTGGCGCCCTGGCCGGCCATGCAGCTTGGGTTAGTCTACAATAGCAGCTGATCTTCTCTCTGTTCCTTTCTGTTCTACACCACGAGCAGTGAAGCCTCACAGCTGGACCACAGGCCGGGCTTAGCAATGCGGTCCATTCATCAGGAGAGAAGAGACAGCACCAGCTCACAGAGCCCGAGGATGAGGCTCGGAAAAGTTTCCACATCTTTAAAAAGTTTCTGAAATCTGGGAATAGGGTCTCAGTTACGGGCTTCACACAGGTTTCTGAAAGAGCTTTTCATATTTCTCCGTTCTACTAAAATACAAGGGTTTTTTCTGCTAACTACGTTGTAAACATTTGTTGTCCCTCATTAGAGGGTAATGATTGAGTTCTCTGTCTGTCTGTCTGTCTGTCTGTCTGTCTGTCTGTCTCTCTCTCTCTCTCTCTCTCTCTCACACACACACACACACACACACACACTTTCTCTCTCATACTTTCCCCCCTGTTTCTCTGCGTCTCTGTCTCTCTGTCTCTCTGTCTCTGTCTCTCTGTCTCTGTCTCTGTCTCTCTCTCTCTCTCTCTCTCTCTCTCTCTCGCACACACACACACACATACACACACTCTTTCTCTCTCATACTTTCCCTCTCCCTCTCTCTCATACTCTCCCCCCTGTTTCTCTGTGTCTCTGTCTGTCTGTCTGTCTGTCTGTCTGTCTGTCTGTCTCTCTCTCTCTCTCTCTCACACACACACACACACACACACACACACACACACACACACACACCCCGCTGGTATCTGAAGTAGGCTGTGAACAATCCAGAAAGGAATCAGTTATGCTTTACCCACAAGCAAAAGCTAAGAAGGGATCTGGTGGAGTCCAGAGTAAAGCTTTTGCACCCTAACAGAGTCCGCATCTGGTTAATATTTGGTGTTCCTGGTCCCCACCTCCAGTCCTGTGTACGCACAGCATCTGCTTCAGAGTTGAAACAGGTGTCCTCCTAAGTCATACACAGTGCTCCTGGAAACAATGGTGGACTGCCTGTCTGGAGAAGGACACTGCGTAACAGAAACAACCCTAAGTATGGCAGACCTGCAGGAGGAAGGAAGGCTGGCGGGGTCAAACTAAAGCTAGTCAAGGGGCAAAGACTTATGTATATTCCCCGGGAAGAGCACAGCAGAGTTGATTGGGGAGGGTCTCATAATGTCCACCTAAGCCCCATTAACAGCATGGCCCACTGTCTTCACATGGCTCTGGTGTGCATTTAAAGTGTAACTGGCTAAAATCTCAAAATTCTAGATCTTTCCTAGGTAGCACTATAGCTTTTTGGTTCCACTCCTACTATTGCATCCATAAGGTGGGAGGCAGGAGTGGCTAGGTACATAATAGGCCTTTCCCTGCAAAATGGTGGGCTCTGGCCCCACTGGGCCTTGACTCCATTACAATTCAGACTTTTTCACAAGTTCTGGTAGAGCCCCCAGTTGAATCTCCTGCGCCCTTGTCTTGGTTTTAAACTCACATGCCCCACGTGGAAGGCAGAGCTGCAGTCAGTTCTCCATAGATTCTGCATCCTAATGCCCTGCACCTGTGACGTTGGGTGACAAGGGGAAGGGACATTAGGCTGCTGTCCAGTCTACGTGAAAATAGGGGCATGTTCACAGGCTGTCAGGTAGGTTCATGTTAATTGCAAAGTGTCTTTAAAAGTGGACAATGGAAGATGAGAGATTTGACCATGGAAGCAGGACCAGAGGGATAGGGTTGCAAATCAATATGGGTGATGACCAGAAAATAGTGGCCATCCACACAGACACAGACACACACAGACACACAGACACACACACACACACACACACACACACACACACACACACAGAGAGAGAGAGAGAGAGAGAGAGAGAGAGAGAGAGAGAGAGACTTTAGAAAAGGATTCCTCATGACTGGTTAGTCCTTATACCTTTAGACTGGTAATTCTCATGCTCTCTGCAGACTCTGGACATACATGGCTGCAAACACACGTTGTTTTACTGCACTAAAGTTGCCATCATTTGTTGCAGAAGCAAAAAGAAAGGCATGTACAATGCAAGGATGCATAGGACAGTTCACTCACTGGAGTCCAACAAGAAACGATGCCTCGATTTCACTGACAGTAAAAAGTATGCTGTTTTCAGGGTGAACTCCAGTGTCTTGTAGGTGTGTCTGTATGCGCACTTGTGCATGTCCTGGGGAAGGGATGCACTGTGAAAAACTGACTTCTTTCTTATCCCCACCTTTATTTAGCTACACATGGGTTCCCAGTGGACTGGCCCTAATTTGATCTTCAGACTCTTTTCCAGAACTTTTTCCTTCCAAACAGCACTAAGTATTATAAATATTTGGGTAATCTCCCGAGATGACCTAAATCTAGAGAGTGCAGCCCCCAAATCACGTAGTATTTATATTCTTCCTTCAGCATGGTTCAGAGATTGGGTAATATTTACTATTCACAGCCAACAGCCTTGAGTTAGGAAGTGAGGAGCAGGCCGAGGGTGCTGGCTACTCCGAGAACAAGAACTGCTTTCCACATAACTCGTGCACTTGTGTTTTTGTTTGTCCTCTTTTTACTGAGTGAAAATATTGCAACAGATTCTCTAGGTAAGCTAATGCATTACAGAGCAAGGATATCTAGATAGAAGACCTTTGGAATATCTTTGGAGTGAAGATTTATCTCAACTCTATGCTTGGGGTTGAGCCTCCAGAACAGCCAAAAGAGCTCTTGCTAGCATTTGGGAGACACTACTAAAATACACAAGTAAAGGGAGAGAAACGGAAAATAAAATCCATGCTTGGTGAATGAAGGCAGAACCCGCCCCATTCTGATCCCTTTGCTCTAAATATGACCGGGAAACATGATTGCTTTACCAACGAACAAATAATACGTCACCAGGTGGGATGAGCAGAATGAGCCTGGGAACCATAGTAGTCGGTGTGAGAAGAGGCAGTGTGAGCTGGGAATACAGTCAGAACCAGAACAGCGGTACTCACCCTCACGTCTCCGTTCACGGCTTTCGCCATGTGGTTAAATGCATGCGAAGGATCCTTGTTGTATACTTTGAGAAGGGATCTGTCTTGGATATTCCTGGAATCAAATACATCCATCATTATGGCAGACGGACTGACGGACGGACGGAGCCTGACTCTGGTCTTTTTCCTCTCCCTGTCCTTAAGCCGTCAGGCAAAAGACGCAGACAGATGCTCTGCCATTGTCTACCATAAACCAGGCAGTCTTTTCATCATATCATGGGCAAAGATAAATAAGACAAAGAAGAATAAAAATGACTCTGGCTTTTCTTCCCTTCACTTGTTCCTAGGGAACATGTTATTCTTACAGTACTAACATCCACCCATAGATATCAGGTATCTTCCAAGCTTTAGAGTGCAGAAAAAGAACCCTCTCAAAAGCAGCAAAACTCCAGTATTTACAATCGCTCCAAGAGACTCGGTTAATATTTAAATATTTAATTGTGTACTTCGTTTAAACATCCCTCCCTATCCAATGAATGTACACATAAAAATGATTTTTCTTTGCTTCCAAACATGCTCAGCATGGAAAGCAAAATGTGTACAGAATGTAGGGGGAAAAAAATCAAAGAGACCAAGCCCAGGATGTTTAACAGTGCATTCTTTTCCTCCCACAGTGCATTTTTTAAAAAAGACTTGCCTCCATACACGTTGAAACACAAAGGAAATATAACATATTGAGTCGTTACTGCTTTTGCTCCCAGTTCTTAGAGCCAAGAAATTAGGCTGCAGAAGAGGACGGGGGTCCTACATCCTGCTCAAAGCCTATAGTCAACTGACATAGGAGCAGCCCATGAATGAAGCCCTTCTCTCTCCTGAGGCTCTTCTGCAAGGGTCACGTGTAGCCCCTCCAGCCCATCTCTCTGATGGTGGCTGGAGCTCAGGGGGTGTGGCTAGGCAGACAATTTCCGGTTCTTCTAGGTGTTCTTCCACTGTGTGGGCTAAACACAACCATTGGAATCCTTGGGTCGTGTTTGTGTTTTAAATGAAGTAGAGGGTTGTTGGATGCGTCCTGTTTCTCTCTAAATATCCGCCAGTCATTGCTTTGAGCACCAACCAGTCCTAGCCTGCACGGTGCTTCAAGTGCCGAGTAGCTCCTTACAAGTGAGCTCAGAGGAGGGAGGGGAGCAGGCAGCCCTTGTTACTAACAGGGGCCAGGTTAATGCAAAAAGGAGAGAGAGAGAGAGTCGGCAGTTAGGACGCAGTGGTTCATGAAAAGAACCCTGCCTCTGGCTAGCAGATATCACGTACGAAACGTGATGAACCTGAGAATCTTACTCAGTAAGCCGTGAGAAAGGCTTACTGTGGTTGTAAATGTATTTAAAATATATGAGCTTGGTTATGATTAACTTAGAAACAAGTTCATCTGAAACGAGCCAACAGCAGAAGGCCAGGCTGTGTTTATGGTGGCATTGCTGTACAGCAGCCTGACCCGAACTCTCCTCAGAACCTCCCCGAGGAACCTCCCTGATGACGCCAACACAATAAGGAACTAGTCAAATGGTCAGGAAATAGGCTCTGAGTTCAAGAACACAGAAAGACTTTCAGAAGATTAAAGCCATTGTCTTTAGTTAAGGCCTACCTGATAGTCTTTTTTTATTTTTAATGCATTGTGGTAAAAAAAAATTTTCCACTGTTAAATATAATTGAAATATCATATTACTAAAGCTAAAAAAAAATCAAATGGTACTATGAGGAGCATACATATCATCATTTAGAGTTAATAATATAATCACCAAACAAAAATATTTTATCTTGAACACTTTTAGACTCATTTGTTTTTTCACTTAAATTCAAGAAATTGAAAAACAACCTAAGGAGAGAAAATGGCAGGCAAATAACCAAAAAGTTATCATTATTGCAATAAACAAACGGCACAGAAAATACATTTGAGCATTATTAGTTTGTGTGTGTGCACGCATGCGTGTGAATGTATGGGCATGTATGGGATACCATGGACTTGCTCTCGGCAGGCAAATGTTCTTCTCCCAAATTATTAGTGCTTAATAATAATAATAATAATCTTTCAGCCAGCACTGCTTTTAGTTGTTTTATCAGCTGGATTTCCACTGAGGAAGACCATGACCGTTCTCTACCTTAGCTCTTCCTGGGTGTCTCCTCCTGACATTTCTGAAGAATGCAAAACCAAGTCCCGGGAGCTGTATCTTACATCTTGGGACAGGCTGTGGAAAGTGGTCAATCGTGGCCACATCAAAGTGTTTATATGGGCTGAATGTGAGCACAGCCCAGCCGCTCCCACTCACTTCCCCACAGCCAGATAATCAATAATCACGTACTTTTGCTGATTTTCACCCTCAGTCGCTATTGCCGTCCCCCAGTGCCACGCCATGCAAATGCAGCAATGCAAGGCAACTGCCTCGAAGTGGGCTGTCTGTGTGAAAGTGCTGCATGGCTCTCTATTATTACAAGTGTGTGCTCTGGTTTAGGTTTAGGTTTTGCAAACTTAAAAAAAAATGGTGACAGCCTGATTAATAATTTATCTAAAAAAATAAGCATGACTTTTCAGCGATCATAAATATTTAAACCTGTTTTCCAAAAGCAGGAAGTTGCACAACAGATGTAGCACCTGTAGCTCGGGGCATGTGTCAAATTCTGAAAGGCCTAAATTACTCATACTCCTTGGCACAGGCCTCTGTCCATCCGTCCGTCATCTGGGATCGCTGTTAGATATGGATCAACTTGCATTCTGTGTTCTGCAGGCAGTTTTACAAAGTGCTCCTCGATCTTTCCACAGTGAAGAAACAAGCAGAGTCCGCCATCCCCGGGGCAGGGACCAGAGAGCTGGGTTCAGGCTGAGCATGTAAACAGTCAGGATTGGTGTGTGTGTGTGTGTGTGTGCGTGTGTTTGGTTCTTAACTGTTTAACTGGCTGTGTGCTCTTGAATAAGACCCTCAACTTTGATGCACCTGAATTCCTGATTCCATAAAAGGAAAGGGTTAGATTAGTCATGATATAATCATTTGACTCCTAAAATATTTAGGGACTATCCCAGCAACTGCTTGTTTATATAGATTTAGATTCTGTTTTTCTGGTTGTTTGTCTGGGACAGATCAGAAGGGTCCTTTGGTTGAGCAGACAATTCCACTACAGTTAATGACAAGGCTTTGGTCCCCTTGCTGCCAGATCCTGTGAATCTACCCAACTGGGTTTGCTGGAGAAAACCCTTGAGGTACATGACATCTTTGGGTGAAGGATGAATGTTTTAGAAATGGAAGGTGAGGCTGTTTCTCAGCATCCTCTGTGCACACGGAGTCTACTGCTTCATTTTAAACATATGAAGCACAGGCGAAGAGCCTAAAACAGGCTCTGTCATGGGAGAATGAGTACTTTATGGAGGAGTGTGAAAAATTCAGTTTTAAGTTTGCCTTTAGCTCTTAGCACTTTTTGACCCCCCTCTCTGGGCTTTAGTTTTCTTGCCTTTTAGATAAAATGCACTGCTGGATCATTTATATCCTTTTCAGCTCTGATATAGGCAGAGCTAGTAACACATTCAAAGGTCTACCTGGAAGAAGTATGTTTTCGTCTTCGTACCTAACTCTAGGCAACCAGAGGGCAAATTCCCATCCGTATGCAGCAGTCCTGTCAAATGTAATGGCTGGACTCTTGTCATCAGGAGGAGGAGAAATTCAGATCGAGCACAAACTCTAGACATCCAATACAGCGGCCAAAGACCCTCAAAATAAACTAGGTGGAGACGGTCACACTCTAGAACACACTCTAGAACGACACCCCCGAAGGCAACTCCTTACCTCACATCATTTAGCTCATAATAGACATTTCTGCTCTCATCCTTGATGTAGATGGCAACACTGGGCGACTCCAGCATCTTCATGGTGAGCTGCTGTGGAAAGGCACTTACGAAGAGAGCGCGGATCGTGTCTGCGCTGGTGATTTCATTCGGCATCCGCAGCTGTTTGGTTTCGTCTCCGTACTGGAGGTAGAGAACGCCTGCGTGTGAAGGAACACACAGTTATCGGCTGACCAGAGCAAGAACCATGGATGTGAAGCACAGGCTAAAGCCACTCCTACCACACTGCAGTTATACTTGAAAAGCAAGTAACGGGAGATGCTTAATCTACAGAATGGACGTTCCGGCTATCATATAAACACCCAGGTCATTTTTTGGAGTCTGGGCAGAGGTTAAAACAGGCCATTTCCCTGCTTTTTTAGAATCAAAAGGACAAGGAGTTAACCTTATCACCTATAGCAAAAGACAATATGCAATGTCCTCAGAAAAGATATATTTAGGACTCTGACCCTGCAGGGCTATTTTTAGCACGTATTTCATTACCTGGGCACATAATCATAGCAATGTATACGATTCAGTGCTCGTCTTAGTAGTTCATTCAGGAAGATATCAAGTGGAAATTGTAGCACATTGCTGTGTGTTTTTGTGTAGATATTGGATGTTTATATCATATTAACCCCCCATCAAGAGTCTGGCACCTCGACATACTGAAAAAAGTGGGGGACACAAATACCATCGCCAAATGTCCACTGAGTTCCAAGGGGGCTCACTCACTCTAATCAATGAAACATTAGCCAGTGTGTTGAGAAATGAAGACCTGATGCTTGTTGGCACATTGGATTCGTTTCTGGATGAGCGAGATTTGATGTTCCCTCGCAGAACCCAAATCTGAGGACTCCAACCTAAGCCCAGAAAGAGGTCTCATATAGAAGAAAGGGAGCCCTGTCTGACCACTCCGGCAACGCATCCTTGTATAACTATGAACACTGGATGAACACATCTTGGTCATGGACTCCCCAGCCCCGAGACAGAAAGGACATGTCTCCACCAAACACTGCTGCAATTGCAGAGTTCGAAGCCAGTAAATGATGGTATTGGTAGTCTCAAATTGCCATTTTTACTACTGTGGTTTGAATATCAAAAGTCTCCAGGGTCATATGTTTGAACACTTGTGCCCCCGGCCAGTGGCACTGTCTGGTTAAGACATGAGATCTTTAGGAGGTGGACCCTTGCTAGGGTGAAGACATCACTGGGTGCAGGATTGGAGGCTTTATAGCCTGCCCCCATTAGCTCTTCTCTATGTTTTTGTGGGTGAAATGTGATCACCCAGCTTCCTGCCCTGGCTATCATGCCTTCCTTCCTGTTGTCATGTGTTCTCTGACCATGTTGGATTCTTATCACTCTGGAATTGTAAGACAAAATAAACCCCTTTCCCCTAGTCTGATTGTTGTCAGGGTATTTTATCATAGTGACAGAACACACACACACACACACACACACACACACACACACACACTTGCTTCATCTGCTCTTTGGACACGGATAACTAAAACATTAAATCAAAGATGAGGAGACTTCATCTGGCTCCTAGATGCGTCTTAGTGAGAAGCAGTGGGGAGTAAACTAACAGGAGGGTGAGTGTTAGTGGGAAGAGAGTGGAAAAGAAACAGATGCCTTCCAGTTAAAACTGGCATCTCCCCTACCAAAGTACCCTCCAGAAGCTACGCTGAAATAGTAAGGACATAAGAAAAGGCCCACATGGAAGAGTTAAAAGGGGGAGAGTAGATAAGATGAGGATGAGAGGAAGCTAACACTGAAATCTTCAAGGGAAGAACTCATTATGCAGTGAGTTGCAGCAAAGAAACCCCCGGGTGCCGGGTGCCAGATGCGGGTGTGGGTGCCGGTGCCCGGTGCCGGGCTCCTTCCGAGGATGGCCATGGAAGGAAGAGGCTTCACAGTGGCAAGAGACGCGTTTATCTTCCCCCTCCCTCCACACTCATCCAAAGGACTCCTCACTGTGTTCATCGAACAAGACCGAAGAGCTTAGCTGAAGATTGGATTCTGGCTGAGCAGCCTTAAAGGATAATGCTAGGCGCGTCCCACTCTACTGTAAGAACGAGGACAACTTTCCTAGAAAGCTGAGTGGCCAGAGGAAGAGACCCTCAAATTCTGTGAAAGAACCAAGCCAGGAACTGTGTATGAACATCCACCACCTGGTAGGAATGTCTGTACCTCCTTCTTTGATACTAACAAACTTCTAAGCATTTCAGATGCTTTAGGAAAGCTTTTTGTTTTTTTGTTTTGTTTTGTTTTGTTTTGTTTTGTTTTGTTTTTTTGTTTTGTTTTGTTTTGTTTTGTTTTCTGAGACAGGGTTTCTCTGTGTAGTTCTGGCTGTCCTGGAACTCACTCTGTAGACCAGGTTGGCCTCGAACTCAGAAATCCGCCTGCTTCTGCCTCCCAAGTGCTGGGATTAAAGGCTTAGGAAAGCTTTTAACATGAAAGAAGAGAGGATGTGGGATTTTCATTAGTCATCTTCCTTCCTAGAATAAAAAAAGTTGAAGCCGGGCGGTGGTGGCGCTCGCCTGTAATCCCAGCACTTGGGAGGCAGAGGCAGGCGGATTTCTGAGTTCGAGGCCAGCCTGGTCTACAGAGTGAGTTCCAGGACAGCCGGAGCTATACAGAGAAACCCTGTCTCGAAAAACCAAAAAAAAAAAAAAAAAAAAAAAACCAAAAAAAAAAAACAAAAAACAAAAAACAAAAAACACCTAAAGAAGCTGGGCGTGGTGGCACACGCCTGTAATCCCAGCACTTGGGAGGCAGAGGCAGGCAGATTTCTGAGTTCGAGGCCCACCTGGTCTTCAGAGTGAGTTCCAGGACAGCCAGGGCTACACAGAGAAACCCTGTCTCGAAACCCCCTCCCCCCCCCCGAAAAAAAAAGAAAAGAAAAGAAAAGAGAATGAATATAAGATTATCTTTTCCCTCCCTGGAACTAAGGTTCATGAGACTCAAAGGGTACATGAAACGCCTAACACACTCACGCTTGGCATTGATACACAGATGGTGATAGGCCCTGCAGGTTCCCAGGGGTGGGGGAAAGTCCCGGAGGAAGGACCAAGCATCAGAAAGATGGTATCATTCTCAGTGTGAACCAAGTACCAAGAGACAACGGAGCAGCACTTAGGGCAATCCAGTGGAAGGTAGTTCCCATTCTCCCATTTAGGTTTACACCCCTCCATGGCACCAGTCAGGTCCCTATCAAAGCCAGCTTCTTGGTGAGGGCTTCCCTGGACGCCCCCCACCCTAGAATTTCAATACCCACTTTCCCTAGATACCCTACCCTTGTTTTCTTTTTGTTCCTTAAAATTTCTCTCCAGGTGGGACAAATTCATACCCTAATTCTTGACATCAGGCTGGTGAGTGCAGCCGCCGACTGGGTACACACATCCTGTTATAGATCGTGACCGTCCAGAGAGCATGGAAACCAGGCCTTTGCAAAGAGAGGCGAGTGCTGTTCTCTGACTTGGTTCTAGAAAGGTGTTTACTTAGGGCCTTGTAGTTAGAATAAATTTCATGTGCATAGCGATTTTTCTAAAACATTTATTTTATATTTTTATGTGTACATATGTGTGCCTGGTCAGTTTTATGAGCACAATGCAAATGCATAAACCCATGGAGGTCAAAAGAAGGCAGCAGATTACCTGAAACTGGAGATGTCAGTGGCCTTAGTAAGCAGTCGTATGGGAGTGGTGGGAACCGATCTTGGGTCTTCTGTAACAGCAGCAAGCTCTCTTAACCCCTGAGCCCTTACACCAGCCTCAAGACTAGGGAACTTGTAATTTTTTTTTGGTCCTGTTCTTTATATCCATCAAAGTGCCTATTGTATCATAGGTCTTTCTCCCCATCTTTCATGTGTGTGGTATGTGCATGAGCATGAATGCATAGATTTGTATGTGTTTGAATATGCACATGGAAGACCAGGGCTGATGCAGGGAGTCATCCTTGATTGCTATTCACTATGGAAGGGTCACACAATTAAACCCAGAGTGCACCGATGTGACTAGTCTTGGAAGCCAGGTTGCTGCGGGGATTCCCTGTGTCTGCTTCTGATGTACTACTCAGTCAACAGCTGAGTCATCTCCAGCCTCTATTACAGGGTCTTAATAAATATATACTGAATGAATTAATACGTATTTATTAGTCATCTAAAGAGGACTTTATGTTAGGGACTGTCTGATCTCTAAGTTCTTCTAGATAACATTCTTAGTCTCACAGCTGGTCTCTTGCTTGTAAATTAGTAGAAACCTGTCCCATGCCATCTTTGTGTAGGAGGCATGAGTAGTTCTGGTACTTCTTCCTGCCCATCCCCTGTCAGAGCCTCAGGGAAAGAGTTCTCCTGTGTTCCCATGAGGTCACAGATTCGTTAGTGTGCAGAGAAAATCTTCCAGGCCTATCCGATCACAGATTGTGGAATGCTTTGCTCCAAATGGGATTTATGGTGACTGCCCCATGGGTTAGCTTAAACCGTAAGAAAAGTCTACCGCCATTCCCGAAGGAGACAATTCCCAAGTGAGGTTTGTATAGAACTGCCTTGCAGTGGGTCCGGAGAGATGGCTCAGTAGTTAAGAGCACTGACTGCTCTTCCGAAGGTCCTGAGTTCAAATCCCAGCAACCACATGGTGGCTCACAACCATCTGTACAGCATACTCATATACATAAAATAAATAAATAAATCTTAAAAAAAAAACTGGCTTATAGCAGTTCAATATCACAACCCTGCCACCCCAAAGGGCCTGGTTTTCATCTCTACATCTGCATTCTTGTACGCGTGTGTGCTTGAAATAGAATTTAAAGACTCTGGAGTGGAAACAAATTGGGCCTAAACTCCAGTTACCTCAGGTCTGGCTGGTGGAGCTGGCAGCTGTGTCCACACGTCCAGTTATAGAACGCGACAGTCCAGAGAGCATGGGACAGATGCCTTTGCAGACAGAGGGGAGTGGCGTTTTCACACTTGATTCCAGAAAGGTATTCAGAGATTCTTAAACTCAGAAGGAATTCTCTTAATAGATGACGGCATTTTATTGGCACAGTGATAAACTAAACCCACATGGTTTCAGCAAGTCAGTGCTGGCTGCTCCAGGTTCATGGGGATGTTTTAGGGCCATAATCTCACTTTGCATGAAGACCAGATCTGAAACACATTTATGGGCTATCTGCTGCATGTCAGAAACAGGGCACAGATTCCATCCCATTAGTCAGCATCCTTGTCAAATTGTAAGGATTCCATCCCATCAGACAGCAGCCTTGTTGTCCAAGTGTTTCTGTGACTCCATTTTATGGTATGGGAATACTAAATAGATGCTCGTAAGATCCAAGTAGCTTTCCCTGAAGTTACAGCTAATAACTAAGATACAAATACGTATCCATTCTGCAGACCCTGCAGATCCCAGCCTTTGAGGTATACTGCTTCTAAAAGTCTGCACTCCATCTTGTCTATCCTGTCTCTTGTCATCAAGTGACCTGAGCTGGCTTTACATTTTTCAAATTATGATGTGGCTTCTAGATTAAGTTGAAGCAAAATGAGGGTAGTTAGGAAAGAATATGCCATCTTTAACCCAACTGAAGGCAATGCAGGTACCTGGAAGGAATTCCACATCCCAAGGGTGGCCTGGGAGGTTAATGGGAACTAGGGAGCTCAGAAAGTTACAGCAGGGTTCTTAAGTGAACCTCAGAACCTTTGGAATGCTTCTTTAAGAATCCAAACAATAGAGATTGCTCTCACTTCAATGGCTTTGAAAATGCACCATGGAATTTATCCAAGAATCTTAGTCACAATAAAACAAAGTGCACTTGGCGGTCCTGTGTCATTAAAGGTATATCTTTACCATTTTCCAAACCTCAATATTGTAGGACACTCAGAATGGGGGACACCTCATATACTCTAATAAAGTGGCTAAGGATATTCACAATGTGACTTAGTCTCCTAGGCCTAGACTGAAGTCACCCTGCTTTCCCAGGCACTGTGAGGATACTGGACATTGTCATGCACATTCATTCTAATGAGTCACCAACTTACAATGTTCGCCTTGCCCATTCTTACACACACACACACACACACACACACACACACATACACACACACACACCCCTCCTTTGAACAAGCTTCTTTCCCTATGTTAATCAGACTTGTTGTTGCTATGGTGATAAATACCTGAGAAAAACAATGTGAGGGGAGAAAGTCCTACTTTGGTTCACCACTTCTGAGGTTTCAGTTCATTGTAGCAAGGAAAACATGGCAGAGCCAAGCAGCTTACCCGATGGGAGTCAGGAAGCAGAGAGAACACCTGACAGCAGGCTCTCTCCTTCTTCCTCTTTCCCTCCAACCAGACCCCTATGTACAGAGTAGTGTTTCCCACACTCATCTATCCTCTTTGAAAACACCCTCACAGACTGTTTTACTAATCTCCTGGGCACTCTTCAATCTAAGGGAACAGTCAGGATGAACCACTCCAGCCCCTAACCACACCACCACAGAACTTCATCATACTTTGAGGAATTCACAAACATGCTTATGTTGAGTTTTATTGAGATTGAAGGCATGGATGGCTCTTACTTTTGCACCACCGTTGCTAGTAAACAAGCCAGTTTTTCCTCACCAGATGGTAACACACAGTATAGTGGGAAGTACCTCATAGATGCGCAAATGTATTTACTTTAAATTAATTCAGTTCTCCCTGTACTGTGGTTGTGTTCCTATGATACACTCTTGCCTCCTGGAACGACAACACATTAGTCCTAGAGGGCACGCTCTACAGGCGGGTGATGCAACAATTCCAATTGATTTAAGATCCCCAGGTCCTCCAAATCCACTTTAAGATTATGCAAAGCACAAATCACGACATGCATCACCAGTGGCGAAAGGCCAATAGCTTGAATATATGAAGAGCTCTTGTAGTAATTTCTGAAGGGAAAAATGTGTTTTCAACTCATGAAAATTATTAAAATGAAAACAGAAAGATCATTTTTAACATCTATGAAATTGGCAAAGGGATTTACAATAAAGTCAGCAGTACAGTGAAAAATTGGAAAGATATTCTCATACTTCTGCTGGAAAGGCTCTTTGTAAATATATATTCAAAACTCCCAAAATATGCAGTTTCAATTAATAATTCCATCTCTTCACATTTGGCCACAGAGATATTCTTACCAGGGAGCTCAAGTTATCAGATCACTATGGATGAGAGGAATATCTAACCACAGGGGATTGATTTGATGAATGAACTCAATAAATCAATCTACTCAGTGGGACACTGATGTTTCTTTTTTTCTTTTTTGGTTTTTTTTTTCCGAGACAGGGTTTCTTTGTGTAGCTCTGGCTGTCCTGGTCTACAGAGACCAGGCTGGTCTTGAACTCAGAAATCTGCTTGCCTCTGCCTCCCAAGCACTGGGATTAAAGGTGTGTGCCACCACCGCCCGACACTGATGTTTCAATAAATGTCTAACAGCACATGACATTGAGCAAGGAATTATATTTTGTTAAGTGACAGATGATAGAGCATAGAATGAAATGGAAAAGAACCAAGTTTGTAAAGATCTGCCTGCCTCTGCCTCCAAAGTGCAGAGATTAAAGGTCTGCACCAGCTATCACCACCCAGTGACAAACTGTTAACCTTACAAACATTTGAGGAACCTCTTTAAGAATAAGACCACGAAGCTAGCTATGACAATGGACACTCAGTCTCGGGGCCTGCACCTTGGTTTCATTAGTTTGTTGATAAGTTTACCTATTTGATTGCTATACACCAAAATACCAAGAATGCTTGAAGGGTCTACTCAAACTCCTTGATACTCTTCTGTACGTGGCTTATAAACCAAGACCTGCCATCTTCCAATGACAGCTTGTTTACCTTAAAGGGAATGACCAAGAGAATAATACATACTTGCGTAAGTGGGGTCATTTCTTAAGCCAGAAGAGATGGACCACGGTTGCCTGATTATATAAAATTTCTTAATTGAGAGGACATCAGCATGGAGGAGAAGCTAACATCTAATCTAAGACTGAGTTAGAGTAAACACACCCGAGCATCCTTAAGAAGCGCTATCATTAAACACTTAGGATAAAGTACTTAAAGAGACGTCATAGACACCAAGGAATCAGCTTTACTCACTACACAACCCCAACCACGCATCAGCTCTCTTGCACAATCATTAGTATACAAAATAACATAACCTTAATCATAATCATAATAGATTTAGATAAAGGCGAAGGGAAATACAATACACTATAACTTGAGAAATACTTTAAGAATCAAGTTGATTTTCTTAAGCATATCCACACAAAAAATTAATGTTCAATGATGAAATGTTAAAAGCCTCATGTTTAAATTCCGGTTATTTTCTGCGTGCAGTTTCTAGATCCGGAAGAGTCACTAGCACAGTTAACTCAAGGCAGAGAAACAGCAGGCACTGGGTGCTGAGAGGGGCACCGAAGGGGTGTGGGACATGGGCGAGAGGCCTGACGAGAATGGGGAAGATGGCAGCTCCTTCCCGAGTTCATGAGGACACATTGTGGATGTTAGGACCTTTCAAAACCATTCAGCAACCCCAAGGCTAGAAAAATAGAAAATACCATTAAATAGAACATGCCATTTATAACAACACTGGGAATTCTGAGGAGCCCGGATAAGAGGCGGGGCTCTGTACACCCTCTAACAACACTGTTGAAACACTGTGGTCTTTGGCACAGAGCAAATAAGATTACGGAACGAAGCAGGGCCCAGGGAGAGACAGGTTTTATGAAGGCCTGAAATATGATAGGTGTGGGTCTAACATTCAGGGAGGAATGTCAATTCAATAAATAGTGCCAGAAAAATTGGTTTTCCATACGGAAAAAGTAAAATATATCCCTTTCTTATGCCATAAGCAGAATGGCTTGAGATCTATATATGAGGAAAAACTATCAAACTTTTAAAGGCCAGTAACACAGGACGGTGCATTCTAGTAGACTGACATAGGGGCTTTAAAAAGAAAAATAAACTACAGAGGAAGACGTTGTTTTATTATTCCATATTAAAGTGGGTATTTGATACTATAGATGAGACTATAAGCAAAGAAAACTAACCACACCCTATAAGAGGTTATTTATAAATCAACAAGAAAATAGCAAAATGGAAAATGGGTAGTGATAAAATTCCAAATGGCAATAACCACACAAGCCAATGAAGAACTACCAGGCCAGTAAATGCTAGAATGGTCTCTATAATTGAATATGCAATTGGAAATGAAAACACTTACATTACTAATTTGTCTCCACCAGACAGGGAAAGTCAGAGAATCTAATAGCTTCGAGTCCTGGCGAGGGTCTGAGAAAAATGCCTGTTGTATGAGGAAACCCACCTACTCCTTGGGAGAGGGTTAAGATGTATATCCTGTCCCTGGCTGTCTTTGCTGTCCATCACAGATGAAAGCCCATGATCAGGCTCCGGAGCTCCATTGGCACGTGTCTGTTCTTGGTGGCATATTCATATAATGGAATATGAAACAGCTGTTTATAATGAAGGAGAATCATGCCTCTCCCCAGAGGTATATCTCAACAACCTAGAGCTGGACAGCACTGGGACCAGGGGAGGATGCACGCAGTCCTGCTTAGTAGAATGTCACATTGAACACACACTTCTCCTCTTGTTTGTGAGCACACACAAACACAGGAGACGCACCGAAATCAGCATGGCCACTCCAGTCTCTAGTGACTGCTTAGCTCTGGGAAATAAAAGGATGTGTGGTTATACCTCTTTAAAAATGCCTCGATTACAGAAACAACTATTTCTTCATAAAACTTGATACAACCTCATATAGCACTTGTTAGGTGCTGGGCATTGATCTAAACCCTCCCAAACATTAACTGACTTCATCTTTATGGTGTTCTCATTTCATAGAGAAGTTCTTGAGTGACTTACTCAACTAGGGACCTTATCTATCATGCTGCGCCATCTCTCCAGCACTTACACAGATTGGTTTAGCTTTGGCAATGTCTACCATAGTGTTGTTTTCTGTAGTTTTCCAGTTGAAGACACTCGGGAAGAGAGCCTTTTAAAGAGATGATCAAGATGGAACTCAAGAGATGGCTCAACCATTGTGAGAACCAGCTGCTCTGGTAGAGGAAGCAGGTTTGATTCCAAACACCCATGTGGCAGCTCACAACCATTAGTAACTCTAGTTCCAGGGGCTCTGACATCCTCTTCTGACCTTCAGAATCCCAGGTAAGCTCGGGGTACACAAACAAACATGCAGGTAAAACACTCATCTACATAAAATAATTTATATAAAAAAATTTAAAACCCCATCTGGGCATGAGGGCACATGCCTTTAATTCTAGCAGCCAGATGGCACTCCTGCAGACGCTGGTCTACACAGTGAGTTCCAGGCCAGTCAACAGAACTACACAGCAAGGCTCTACTTCAAAACCACATCAAACCAAACCAAAAATAATCATGATGATGATGATGATGATGATGATGATGATGATGATGAGATTATCAAGCTATTGTTGATAATAATGATAAGAGTGCTCTTTTAAAAGCACTTCTCCATGGGTTGTGAAAATCTGACCAAGAAACTAAGTCCTGGGTGCAGCTAGGGACCGTGGAAGTTTTCTTTGGCTACTAATAAAACAGCAGGAACTGAAATTCCATACTGGCAAGCAAAGAGTAAAGGTCACAAAAGAATTAGGATCTTTTCACAAAAGAAAAAATGATCCAAGAAAAGCTGAGGGCAAAGGAACAAAAGAAGAAAGAAAGGAGAAGGGAGAGAGTGCGGGAGGGAGAGGGAGGGGCAGAGGAAACTGACCTCTCACGGATATAATTAGTGTAGCTTACCCTGGGCTGTAGCTTGGTGCAGAACACTGACTTAGGAAGTCCAGTACCAGGGCTCCAAGCCCAGCAATAACAAATAAACAAATAGATAGCAGGAAACAGCAGTGACAACAACAACAGCAAATGTATCAGGCCTTTCTGATGCATGCTTCAGATCAGACTCTGGCTGTAATTTTTAACAAAGGGTATAAAAATTCCTTAGGAGAAGTGTGTGTCCTGGGCTGTCTTTACTCCCACTGACCAGCAAATGTAGGCACTGCTATGGTCTGATAGGAGATGCCTACTCACGCACCCACCCCACCCCACCCCACCCCCCGCTGCCCCCCATCCCCACCCCAGGCTCATGGATTGAACATTGGTCCATAGCTGGCGGTACTACTTATCAGATCACAAGGTGGGGGGGTGGAGGGGGTGGCTTGGAACAGGCTGTGCCTGTCCCTCCTGAAGCTTCCTTGCTTTCTGTTCTGTTTTATGTTTGTCATAAGGTGAGAACCTTTTCCACAATCATGGCTCTTCTGTTATCAAGCCATGAGGCCACAAAACTATGAGCTAAAGAAATTCAATTTCCCCATAAGCCATTTCTGTCAGATATCTGGTTGTAATGGTGAGAAAAATAATTTTTAAAAAAGATTTATTTATTTATTATATGTAAGAACACTGTATCTGTCTTCAGACACTTTTTCTTCTCACTCCGGGATGGCTCGCTCGCTGTAGCTGTCTTTAGATACCCCAGAGGAAGGTATCAGATCTCATTATGGATGGTTGGGAGCCATCATGTGGTTGCTGGGATTTGAACTCACGACCTTCAGAAAAGCACTCGGTTCTCTTAACCACTGAGCCATCTCTCCAGCCCGAGAAAAATAATTAATACAAGCAAAACTGTGGCCACTAGTGAGAGACAGAAACTATCTAAAATCTCCTTTGTAAATCAAGATTTTACACAGTGAAAACAAATAATCACAGCACATGGATGAAAATATACCTAAAAACATTTCTACTATGCAATGCTAGTTGTGTATATATATATGAACATTAAAAAAAAAAACTGCCAATAGATAATGTCATAAATTGAGTTGCTTAGAATTATTTTATTTTCTATTGTTGGGAAAAGGATTCTTCCTGGAAATGTGTAGCTTGCTAGTTCCTCGAGTTGGAGTAGATATGGTTGGGTATCAATCAACCCACGAACAAAAATTGGACTCACTGAGAACATACAGAGAAAGCTCTGCGGTAAAGGGGGCCTCAATACATCACAAATCAAATTAATGACATTATTAAGCAATAAAGCCCTCTTGGATAATGAACACTACCAGTGGACATCAGTCGTTAGATCAGCACTTTGGGAGTCTATGCCATAGAACTGACATCCTACCTTTCAAGGCTCATCGAATTTTTATTACTTATTTTTAATGATGGCAATATAATCCAAATATATGATGCCCTGAGATTATAGTTATCTAGTGTCATATTTTATTTTTATTATTTTTATTCTTGTATATGTGCATGCTATGGGAACTTATGTGTACCATATGCTTGCAGGGACCTGAAGAGGGCAGCGGATCCCCTGGAACTGGAATGACAGGTAGCTAGTTGCCAGTGAACATGTGGGTGCTGGGACCTGAACCTAGGTCCTCTGCCAGACTAGAAAGTGCTCTTAAAAACTGAGCCATCGCCGGGCGGTGGTGGCGCACGCCTTTAATCCCAGCACTTGGGAGGCAGAGGCAGGTGGATTTCTGAGTTCGAGGCCAGCCTGGTCTACAGAGCTAGTTCCAGGACAGCCAGGGCTACACAGAGAAACCCTGCCTCGAAAAACCAAAAAAAAAAAAAAAAAAAAAAAAAAAAGAATCATAATCATAGCCGGGCAGTGGTGGCACACGCCTGTAATCCCAGCACTTGGGAGGCAGAGGCAGGTGGATTTCTGAGTTCGAGTCCAGCCTGGTCTACAGAGCTAGTTCCAGGACAGCCAGAGCTACACAGAGAAACCCTGTCTCGAAAAACCAAAAAAAAAAAAAAAAAAAACAAAAAAAAAAAAACAAACAAAAAAAAAAACTGAGCCATCTCTCCAGCCCCAACCACTTCTTAATTTTTGAATTAAAAATGTTAAACTTCTGGGTTCAAGTGACCCTCTTGCCTTAGACTTCCTGTAGCTGAAACTACAGCTAAGTGTCACTGTGCATGTTCAAGCTTATTTTATTTTATTTTATTTTTTTGGTTTTTTGAGACAGGGTTTCTCTGTGTAGCTCCGGCTGTCCTGGAACTCACTCTGTAGACCAGGCTGGCCTCGAACTCAGAAATCCGCCTGCCTCTGCCTCCCAAGTGCTGGGATTAAAGGCGTGCGCCACCACCGCCCGGCTATTTTATTATTTTTTAATTTTAAGATTTATTTATTTTATTTATATGACTATACTCTAGCTGTCTTCAGACACACCAGAAGAGGGCATCGGATCCCATTACAGATGGTTGCGAGTCATCATGGGATTGCTGGGAATTGAACTCAGGACCTCTGGAAGAGCAGTCAGTGCTCTTAACGGCTGAGACATCTCCCCAGCCCTCAAGCTTATTTTAAAAGGGCACAAGCATGGGTTGCTTGAATTCCAAACCATATTGTGCTCGGGGGCTTCTCCATCCACTCCTCTCCTCACTCTTATTTCTAGCCTTGACACATTAGCCTCTTTGTCCTGGTTGTGTTTCAGTTTCTGTCTCCCAGCCCTCATCTCCTGCCTCAGCAATTCTAGTTCTCATTGCCTCTGAGTCTCATCAGAATCATGTCCTCTCCATCACTAAAGGAAGGACTTGCAGCAGTTATAATCCATCTTCAAATGGCTGGCCTTTGCCACTCTTAAGCCTTCAGATAGCACAGGTCACCAGCACAGGTCCTTAAAGGGTAGGTCCCCAATATCAGGTCAACACTGGTCATATGCTGCTACTGACAGATATTCAGGAACACCCTCAGTGTATGCTTGCTTTTTAGTTCTGCAGATGGATTAGATCTACTAGATGGGCAATAAAGGTGGGCACCCAGGAGGAGGGGTTCACCCTAAGCAACTGTTCCTCTTCAGGAAGCTCTTTGTCAGCTTCCATTCAGGAGTTTGAAGCCCAGACTCAAAATAGTTTCCAGAGGGAGAGAAAGGACATAGGCTGTTTGGGGGGGGGGTAGGGGGGAGAGGGGAGGCGTGAATCCCTATCTCTTTGGCCTCCATTTTGAAACTCTTTTTTTTTTTTTTTTTTTTTTTTTTTGAGACAGGGTTTCTCTGTGTAGTCTTGGCTGTCCTGGAACTCACTCTGTAGACCAGGCTGACCTCGAACTCAGAAATCCGCCTGCCTCTGCCTCCCAAGTGCTGGGATTAAAGGCGCGCGCGCACGCACACACACACACACACACACACACACACACCGGTCCATTTTGAAACTCTTAAAGGAGACAAACAACAACTGTAACAACAAAACAACAACCACCACCAATAAACCCAGAGTTGCCATGTTGTCCACAGGCTGAGAAAAGACATAACCCATCCAATGCCCACGCTCTTAGGAAAGATCAGCTTTCCTAATGTGACTTGACCCAAGAGAGGGGCAGGGCTGTGTGTCAATCCTGATGGACTAGTAAGGGTCGTACTGAGTGACAGAGATGTCTGGAAGGGGCTCCGTGTCTCCAAGCTGCCAACATGGGCAAAGAAACTCTTGGTGCTGAGGAGCGATGTGACATGGCTGTTGTTGGGAAGAATCTTTCCAACCCCCATGCACAGTAGGCAGGGACTGAGGAACCTGAGGGGGGGGCAGCTACCATCCGCAGCTTTGCTCCGGGCTGAGAGGTCAGGGGTCGGTCTCCTCAACCAGATGAGCTAGCACCAAACCAACATTTCAGAAAACTTGAAAAATCAAACCTGGCCTCAGGCTTATACTTGAACATGAATGAAGGTGATACTTCTCGAAATATGAGGAAATAATCTATTTGGTCTTATAGTCTGTTAGCCAGTTTTGTTTGTTTGTTTGTTTGTTTTTTGTTTTTTGTTTTTTGTTTTTTCGAGACAGGGCTTTTTTCTGTGTAGCCCTGGCTGTCCTGGAACTCACTCTGTAAACCAGGCTGGTCTCGAACTCAGAAATCCGCCTGCCTCTGCCTCCCAAGTGCTGGGATTACAGGCGTGCGCCACCACCACCCGGCTTCTGTTAGCCAGTTTAAAAACCTCTAAAACTAAGTTGGCAAAATGTATGCAAGTCCTTGTATCCTGCCTGAGGCAGATTGGTGTGCTATACACTAGGACTTGGGTGCTCATAGATTTTAGCCAGAGCTAAGCACAGCAAGGTCTTACCTTCCGGCTGACTCTATCTGTGGATTTACACCACCGGCAGGGCAGGACACTCGTTAACTGTTCCTGAGGGAGGTGGGTACCACAGCACCTTCACAACTAATCTGATTAGGTTCGCGCTATGTGCTACAAGCAAAGGTGAATCTTGGTGAACTGTAAATAGGGCACCATATTTTCTATCACCCACTTTTCTTTACTCCTTTTTATCTAATTTCCCCCCATGACTCTTCTCCGGTAATCACTGTGCCATTTGCTTTCTTACTGACTGACTCCTCTGGGTTTTCCTTCACTTTTTCTAGGGCTATTATAAAAGTTCACAGCTGTCTGTGGCCACTCCCAGTCAGACGCAGCCAGACGCAGCCAGGATTCCATCCTGAAGTGGGCAGTGAAAGGGCTCTGGCCCCCCAGGGCAGGTCACTCTGTTCCTGGCTCTCCACACACTACCCAGCCCTGGGTCCTGCCTGTTGCTCTCAGCATGGCTCCTCCTGTGTCCTCAAGCCACCAGAGGGAGTGGATCTGCTGGCAGCCTCCTCTGAGCCCCCGTCTCTGTCCCTCTCCACACCCTGGCCCAGCAGGAGAACTGGAATGTCCTCTTTGTCCTGGCCAGAGGACCCAAGCTGTTTCAGGAGTGCTGCTGCTTAGCTAAGGCGTGGCAGAGCCCTGGGGCGGGCACCCGAGAGCCTGTCTGTGGGTGTGTGAGGATGGGAGAAGCGCCATGAGAAGGAAGGACGAGGGTTGATGAAGTGCTTGTCGCTGATGGGGGTTGTCCCCGCAGGGAAGGGAAACCTGTGTATGCCGTGTCTTGTTTAAGAGCATGGGAGAAGGGAAAGAGTTGCTACTAGTGAGGTTCAGGTGAAGGCAGGTAAGAAAGACATTGTCAGTGTTTCTGAGAAAGGGAAGAAAATACTCACAGGAGCAATTATGGAGATAAAGTGTAGAGCAGAGGCGAAAGGAAAGGCCACCCAGAGACTGGGTCCATCCTATAAACAGTCACCAAACCCCCGACACTATTGCGGATGCCAAGAAACGCTTGCCGAAAGGAGCCTGATGTGGCTGTCTCCTGAGAGGCCCTGCCAGAGCCTTACAAATACAGAGGCGGATGCTAGCAGCCAACCATTGGACTGAATGTGGAGTCCTCAATAGAGGAATTAGAGAAAGGACTGAAGGAGCTGGAGGGGTTTGCAACCTCATAGGAAGAACAACAGTATCAACCAACCAGATGCCCCCAGAGCTCCCAGGGAGTAAGCCATCAACCAGGGGGTACACATGGCTCCAGGTGCACATGTAGAGGAGGATGGCCTTGTCAGGCATCAATGGGAGAGAGGTCCTTGGTCCTATGAAGGCCCGATAGATGCCCCAGCATAGGGAAATCGAGGGAGGGGAGGTAGGTAGGAGTGGGTTGGGTGGAGGAACATCCTCATAGAAGCACACGGGAAGGGGTGGGATAGAGGTTTTCTGAGGGGGGTGGGAAAGGGAATAACATTTGAAATGTGAGTAAAGAATATATTCAATAAAAAAGGAAAGACATTGTCTCTCCCAGCTGACCAGCTTCTAGCACAAGGGGACTCTAAGAAAAGGTCACCCCAATGGAGCTTGCTCTCATGACATAAGTCTTCATGACTGAGCTCGACAAATCTCACTTCCAATCTGATTTCATACGACCCTCCTCCCCATCTTGTCATCAAAGGATTTTTATCATATATATACATACACACATATGTGTGTATGTGTGTGCATAATATAACTATACATAACTAATATAACTCTACACACACACATACACATAACATTTTACTCTCCCTTTGTTACTTTCTTTTTTCTTTTTTCTTTTTTGGTTTTTTTTGAGACAGGGTTTCTCTGTGTAGTCCTGGCTGTCCTGGAACTCACTCTGTAGACCAGGCTGGCCTCGAACTCAGAAATCTGCCTGTCTCTGCCTCCCAAGTGCAGGGATTACAGGCGTGCGCCACCACACCCGGCTCCTTTGTTACTTTCTAAAGAGGCATTTAAGAGACCCACATATGACTATTTCTCCTCCCCATCTCCCTTTGAAGTCTCACAATGCCTTTTAAGAGAGCTTCTTCTGACGTCAACCACAGGATCACAATAAAGAATGAGTGTCTGCAGGCAGCTGAATCATGTGGGCCTCACTGGAGCAGCTCTGGAGACATAGGCAGGGAGGGACCTGAGACAGAGACCAGGATGCTGGGAGTTCTGTCGGAAAACCCTTCTGATCACTCCCTGGAAAACATAACCTTTGCTTCCAGATTTATGATATATCACTAAGTTTGGCAATACAAGTCCCTGCTAAATAACCTTTTGCACATTCGTACTTTAATAAACGCTCTAGAAAAGATCGATAAGGCCTGCAGGTACCTCTAGCTACTTTGCTACCTAAGGAATTTATCAGGCAAAGTCACTGTCTTGTGCAGCCCTGATCATTACATGCATTCAACGAGTTGACTGCCCACCTTGTGCTCCAGCACAACCGGACAGACATGATTACCTCTTTCAGGCTCTGTGTATGCCCCAGCCTCATCGTCTACAATAGCCATTCTGCTCCTGTAGAAACTCTCTGCTTACATAACAACAGAACACATGGGAGAATAACAGCCCATGTCCACGTTCCACAGAACAACAGGGTAACTCAACTCCACGGTGTGCTGTCATAACTGAAAACAACCAAAGTGAAGCCGCCAGAGCTATGAGTTTAGCCACCCTCAAATAAATTCTTTAGCAATAGAGAACGGCGGATGAAACTTGGAGCTGTGGCAGATCTACACAGTGGCACTGTCCCAGTTACCCCCAAGTGTGTGTGTGCTCACGGATGGATGGAATTCATTCTAGGGAGACTGAGTGCCTACAGACACTGCCCAGGGTTCTCAGGGCAGACACTAGTTAGCTCAGAGTGGTTAATATGGATTGTCACACAAGAGATAAACTCATAAAGAAGTAAGTGTGGAGTGTGTCAAACAATAGGAGAAATTATAATGGATGGAGAGAGAGAGAGGCAGGCGGGAGGGGCGGATTGCTGCTTTACTCAGGAAGCTGATGTCCTGCAGAGACAGAAATGTCTGGGGAAAGTGTGGGAGCTGGCTTGCAGATATCTGCAGGGGTAACAGTTCAGGCAAAAGGAACATAAAGTTTTCTGAAGTAGAAGCTTGGCCGATGAGGACCCGTTACGGCAGAGAACAATGTTTGGAGGCAGAGACGCCACGGGGAGGAGACTCAGGTGAGACCAGGAACTATAAGCGTCAGGATCAGATAGAGCTTGGGATGTAAGGCAAGATGGCCTGCTTACTAGAACTGCTTTGGTAAATGCTGGCTTTTTGCCAGGGGAGGGGGATGGGGAGGTGAGGGTTAATACTAAGAAACCACAGGAAGCTACGGCAAAAAATCTGCAGAGAGGTTAGTGGATGAGACCAGCGAGGCGGGTCAGAGTTGGTGAGAAGTGCTCAGACTTCTGGCTACCCAGTGGCCTTAAGTATCAAGAGAATCGGTTCCAGGATCCCCTCCACCGGATGTCAAAATATAGAGACAATCAAACCCCTTATACAAAATACGCATACCCTCCTGGACACGTTAAGTCCTCTCTAGATTACTTTTAATACACAGTGCAATATTAATGCTACAGAAGCAGTGGTGCTACTATATTGTTTAGGGAATACTGACAACAGCGAGAGGATGTAGGTGTTCAATAAAGATGTCGACCAAGCTGGGCTTTTGATCCCAGCTCTCGGGAGGCAGGTGGATCTCTGTGAGTTAGGGGCCAGATTTGTCTTCACAGTGAGTTCCAAGATAGCTAGGGCTACATTACGAAAAACAGTCTCATAAAACCAAAACCCCGAACAACAAGAACAACAAAATAAAAAAACAAAACAAAACACCAAACAAACAAGATGCTGATATACTCTGACTGACTATATCTTGAAAGTAGACTTTGTCCAGACAAAATGAGACCAAAAGAATCTTTCCCATTATTCAAGAATGATGGCGGAGGTTCAACATGAGCAACTGGCAGAGGACAGAGCCATCTGCCTGACTGACCGTGTGAAGAGTCCACACGGGAGGGCACAGATTGTGGTGGAGGGGATCACATCCATTTTGGATCTTTTAAGTTTGAAAGTCAGATAAATGACTTCAAATTCTAATCTGAATCTCAGAGGAAATATATAGGCTAGAGGGGCCTCCATCATAGCATCAATGATTGGCACCAAAGAACCAGGTCAGGTCACATATAGAAGTAGAAGGGAGAAGCCATCAAGTCTGGGGCAGAAGCCATGTTTTGTGAGTCAAATGGAACCACACCTATGACCTTGGCTAACCCAGATACAAAACAGTCACAAATGATTCTTGGAGACTAACGAGCCAATCAGAGGACATAGGACTGAATCACATACAAGATATTTTTAGGCTACTTGCTTTTCTAGCAGACTTTTTTTTGTGGCATTGGGTCAATCAAACTGTAAAGTTACAGTAGCTAGCCAGAACAATTGCACAGGGTCTCTCTTTCTGAACTGTAGAGACACAAACAATTTTTGGTCACGCAGCCACAGATTTTCCTGTGCAGACATGACTAATGTCTCCTTGGTGGTGCCTGCTCTTCTGTTATAAAGCATGGTACTTTGGGGATCTTTGGTAAGCCTGGCCTCAACCAAGTATCCATTTCCTTTACTAACTTGCTGCTGATAGTATCTAGTCTTCAAAGTTGAAAGAAAAAAAAAAAAACAAAACCAAAAACTGAAGGTTCCAATATCCATAGTTAGATCCAAAGACACATGCTAGTGATCATTTATATAGAAGCAAAGATAATAATGAAAAAAAAATCAAACAGGAGATTTACTTTCATAGGCTTACCTTGGATCACTCAGGAATGTTTACAAATATAGAGGGATTAAGTGCTCCAATTTAAGAAACAGACAGACAGGCAGACAGACAGATAGACAGACACACACACAGACACACACAGACACACACAGACACACACAGACACACAGACACACACAGACACACACACACACACACACACACACACACACACACACACACACACACGGGTGGGGGGGATCATTCCCAGGAATCCTACGGATAATGAAATCCATAGGTACTCAAATCTCACATGGGTGGGGGGGATCAGTCCCAGGAATCCTACGGATAATGAAATCCATAGGTACTCAAATCTCTTCTGTGAAATGCTGAAGTAGTTTCCAATAACCTGTACACCTCCAATACACTTTAGAACATCTCGAGACTCCTTGTGATATCCAAGAGAATGTACATAAACCCGTAGATTGCTCCGGGAATAATGACAAGGAAAGTCTGTAGCATTTGCTCAGTATGTTGGGTCTCTAGCCTGGGATAAATGGCTAAGAACCCTATTAACATACCAAAGCAGACTCTGCCTGCAAGGTCCTTCTGGCTGCCTTCAGTCCCTTTCTGTTATAGGGCCCTTCGGGCTGGCATACCTTTCCTCCAGCTTTTCTTCCCTGTTCAGTCCAGCTGTTTGGGTCACATGCCCTTTTGGCCTCCTGTCCCCTTGGCCACTGCTCCTGCTTCCCCTCTCCCCCTTTCCCTAATTTCATCCCCCTCCACGGCCCAGCTCAGTCTCCTGGTCATGTTCCGTCCAGACCCTTCCAGAGGCTTCCGGCTCTGCTCTCCCTCATATGTACAATAAGCCTCCTCCTCCTCCACCACACCTTGGAGCACTCGTGGCCACTTTTTTATTTACTTTTTTCATTCACAACACAAACTTCATTTTTCCCCCCTAATTTTGACCTGTGCTTGGGTGAAATCATAGATGCAGAGCCTACAGACGTGGAGGAACAATTATAAATGTATGTATGTATATATGTGTGCACAAAGTGGTACAGATTTATAAATACATACAAACATATAAATGCATACACATTTTTTTTTTTGGTTTTTTCAAGACAGGGTTTCTCTGTGTAGCCCTGGCTGTCCTGGAACTCACTCTGTAGACCAGGCTGGCCTTGAACTCAGAAATCCACCTGCCTCTGCCTCCTAAGTCCTGGGATTAAAGGCGTGCGCCACCACCGCCGCCCGGCCACATATAACTTCTTACAATAAATAAGTTAGGAGTAATATTAATACCATAAAGAGTGCACCAAGGGTATCCCTTTAATAGCTATTAGCATTGAAATGTACTCTTAGATCCCAGTAATAAATGAACAGGCCACAGGACCTGGGAATACAAGTTTATTAAAGAGGGCAGATTGATGCACTGAGTATGTGAAGAGCTGCTTAATTAAAAAGGAGGGGTATTTGGGCGAGTGTGGAGGGAAGAAAGGGGGAGCGAGCAGTGATGTATTTACATTATAATCACAAAAACAAAACAAACATTGACCTCAGGTATCCCAGAAGCACTCTGTTTGTGTTGAGGGTGCACCTGTTTCGCTCCATCTGTCGGAGAATCCGGCTGACTCATCGAATGCCTTTGTGATAATGAGCATTAAGCAGGCATTCAGTGGCGCACAGTAGATTTTTTTCCCTTAAGGTTGCCACTCAATGGTAAAACAATCGATTTATAAGAAGCTCGTGTGTTGAGTAAAGTGAGACCCCTTAAAAGAGCTGAGAGCCCAGCCTTGTTCCGACATGCGCAGTTTACTCTACGACTTTTTCACTGCCCACTCCTGTTGATCCGGCCTTGAGTAGCCAGTGCCTCTTTCCCAAGGACAATAGTGGGAGAGGCCAACAGTGAGCCCTGAGTGCCAGGAAGCACCTAGAAGGCCTCCCTCTCTCACACAAGAGAAAAAGAAGATACGCACAGAAATCTGTGAGAAACAGATATTTTAGAAACTGCTGGGGAGGAAAAGTTATAATTTTCCAGGAAAGGATGGGAGGAGGAGGAGGAGGAGGAGGAGGAGGAGGAGGAGGAGGAGGAGGAAGTCTGGGCGTGTGGAGGCTTTGTGGTACAGTTCCTTCTAGAGCACGGGAGGCCCGGGGCTTGAGCTCAAGCACAGGATAAAAAAAAGAGAGAGAAAGAAAGAACACGGTGCTATTCATGCTGAGAAATAGAAGGCAGGCTGTCTGTCCGAGTCTGACACCAGTGCCCGACACTTCTCTCAATGACCTTGGGAAAGACATTTCATTCTCTCCACGTGCACATCTGGATGCTCTGTGCAGGAGCCATCTTACTGCCATCCCATAGACACCACCAATTACTTCTGTCTACTTGGTTCTGATTTGAAGTCAAGGAACCAAATTTAGAAAACAGATGAACAGCTACCCTCCCCACTGCAAATGCAGAGTTCTCCCTTCCACACCGAGGATACCTAAATGGATGTTATCGCCCATGGGAAGTCGTTAATGTTCAAAACCCAAGCATCATTAACCACCTAGTGGTAAGTCACACCAGAAATAGCGTGACCTTGGGCAAGTTACCATCCCCCCTTTCAAAACAGCCTTATTGAACAAAAGGATTATATATAATAAATGGAATCTACTTAAGGAGTGCAATTCAACAAGTTTATTTTGTTGCTCTTGTTTTGAGGGAGAGGGTCTCAATATGCAGCCTAGCCTGGGTTTGAACCCACAATCCTCCTGCCTTAGCTTCCTCAGTGCTGGGACTGCAGGTATGTGCTACAACATCTAGCTTCAATTTGGGGAGATCTAATCTATTTACAAATCCATGAAACCATCACCAAAATATAAACACATCAGCACTTTCCCCAGATGTCCTTCAGGCCTTTCCCAAGGCTTCTTGTCACACCTGTCCTCCCCCAACCTCCTGAACAAACATTAGTCTGCTTGCTGTCACTGTGGATTAGATCTCATTTCCTAGCTTTACAGAAATAGAATCATACAAGACATATTCCAAGCTGGGTTTGTTTTGTCTTATCTGCATTATTGCGTGTTTTCCTGCTGGAGAGGTGGCTCAACAGTCTACAGCACTGACTGCCCTTCCAGAGGACCTATGTTCAGTTCCCAGCACCCACATGGCAGCTCTCAACTGCACACCTCGGGCTCTAGGGAGCTGTGGCCTCCACAGGAGCTGAACGCACAAAGTGCACAGACATGCACACAAACACCCCTAAACATAAAAAGAAAAGATTTTTTTTTAAACAGGGTACATTATATAAATCAAGCATGGTGACATACAAACTCTCAAAAGGAGGGTAGCTGTAAGTCTGGGGCTAGCCTGCTCCACATAGTGAGTTCCAGACAAGCCTGGGCTACATAGTGGGCGCTATTTAAAAATAAATCTATGGCCATTTGCACCAGGGAGCCCGGAAACTCCACAACCTTCTGTGCATAGCCCGCCAGAAGAGAGAGAGAGAGATCTCCCAGCAGTGCTCTCACTTTTGAGCTCAGAAGAGTAAGGAAACAGGCTTACAGGCCCACAGGAGGAATAAACTCCAGTCAGAGACAACAATACCCAACTAGCACCAGATGGCGAAAGGCAAGCACAAGAACCCTACCAACAGAAACCAAGGCCACATGGCAACATCAGAACCCAGTTCTCCCACCACAGCAAGTCCTGGATACACCAACCATTATTATATCTATATAAAATTTTCCATGATAATCTTCAATTCTAACATGTTTTTCTACATTTTTCTACAATTTTATCAGAAATATTTTCCACGTAAATCTTCAATTCTACCATAAAATGTTTCTATCCCATATTTCAATTAATTTAGCAATGTTTTACATGTCTACCACTTTACTCTTTAATTTTCCTTGAAAATTGTCAATTTTAATGTGTTTATCTGAAAATTTTTTCCATGTAAATCTTTAATTTTATCATAGAGTGCTTTTACTTCCATTTTCAATAAAAAAGAAAGAAAAAATAAATCTATTAAATCAATCAGTTTTGGAGAGAATCTCTTATTAGCGTCACCTGTCAATCAAAAAGTCTATGGCCAATGAGCTACGGCAGAATTAGAAGGTGGGACATCCATCAGGAAGAGAGAGAATTCTGGGGGTTAGGTGAGCCAGGGATTTGCTAAGGAACTGTGAAGAGACAGACACATGAAACACCTCATGAAACACATGAGAAAAAGGTAGCCAGGCATGTGGCACACTTAGAATAAAATGGATGATTATTGAGATATGAACTAGTTGGGGAACAGAGCTAAGGCTACTGTTATTAATAAATAGTTAAAGCTATTTATTAATAAATAATTAGTCTCAGAGTCGCTATTTCTGGGAACAAAGTGGTAAAGAAGAAAAGCTTAGAGTTAATCAATCATCAATCAGTCAATCAATCACTCCATCAGAGTCCATAAAGCCAGGTATCATGCTGAGCTCCACCAATCAAACAGACCAGTAACACGTGAAACAGGTATAAAAGCAAAATGGCTTGGGCAGGGTAGGTGTGAACATTGGCTTCTTGGGGAGACAAGAAAAGAAATGTCCTCCTGTGACTCTCATTTCCTCGGATTAATTAAGACAGGGCATACGAAATCCAATAGAAACTGTTCTAGTATCCACTCGAACTCATTAATTTATATAACACAGATTGTGAAACAGCAGTGAATAAAATAGGTTTGTGGACTCCTCCTGTTTTTCAGAGAGATGGGCAGCGTATTAATAAAGAAATGTTGAGATGCTGTGCCCGGTAGTTACCCATGTTCTGTCTGGAAACCAGGCAGGTTACAGACAGTTTAACTGGTGGGGATTTCCCAGAGTGCTCAGAGACCCTCTTCAGATAAAATGACGTGAACGAAGATCAAAGGAAACATTGTTCTTCGAGTGTCCCAAGACTATCTCAGGCCAAGGAAACAGAGCTCAAAGGCCCTGCGATTGCTAACGATTAGCTGGGCTGTTAAGAGAATGTAGACATCAAGGACTTCGGCTGAAGGGTGGGTGGGGCAGTGTTGTCAGGTGACTAAGCCAGCTAGCATATGGGCTTAGGCACTGACTTCCCTGTAATGCTCTGATGTGCCGCGTTTTGAATAGAAGATTGGTGTGAGCCGGGTGGTGGTGGCGGCGGCAGAGGGCGCACGCCTGTAATCCTAGCATTCTGGGAGGCAGAAGCAGGTGGATTTCTGAGTTCGAGGCCAGCCTGGGCTACAGAGTGAGTTCCAGGACAGCCAGGGCTACACAGAGAAACCCTGTCTCAAAAAAACCAAATCGGGGGGGGGGGGGGAAGAAGATTGGTGTGAAGTGACCTGGGAGTTTGAATAAGCCCCGTGGCCTCTTTCTGAGGACTGCTGTTACCAAGAGAAGACGCAAGGTCATGAGCTAGCACATTACTAAGTATTCCTAGCAAGGTGGGTGGAGAGAAGCCCAACTATTCAGGTTCTGGGCACAGTTTAATCCCAGCCACCACAGCTATGTGTGAGGCTCAGTAGTAACACCACTCCATCCCTGCGACAGTTACGGTAGTTCGGAAACTACATTGCAGTATAAAATTAACTAATTTAATCCTCCCAATAGCACTGTGAAGTAAGTTCTACCTACACATTGCTTTACAGATCAGGAACCATGGCAGCGACACACAGTGGAAGATGATACAGTGGCAGTTTGACGCCAGCAGCCTGACCCCAGGCTCTCCACTGTTAACTCCAGACTGTATGGCTCCTTGAAGTTGACGCAGGAAAGAATGAATGAGCCAGGCATGGTGGTTCATACCAGAAATCTCAATGCTTGGGAGGCTGAGGGAGGAAGACCATAGCTTTAAGGCCAGTCTAGGCTGTTGATGAAACATGGTCTCATAAAACTGAGATGGGGGGGGAAATGACCAAAATGTATTGCATGCAAAATTTTTTTTTTTTTTTTTTTTTTTTAGCAAAAATAAGAAAAAAGAGAAGAGAAAACCTTGGGGGTGGGGTGGGGTGGGGGAGGCCTGAGGACAGGAGAGGAGTGAAGGTGGGGCACACAAAAGGAGGAAGGTAGAGGGTATAACTTGTAGAACCATCTTCGGTGTTTTTGTTGGGAACACGATTCATCGGTTTTCAATGGCGCACTCCCGTGGACTCACTTGGATAATGTAGCTACCCAGCTGACAGCCACAGCCTCAGTGTTCAACTGCGCTTTCGGTGGCTGCAATAAACACACGGCCAATGGCAGCCAGGGAGGAGAGGGTTTACTTGGCTTCCACTCTCAGGTTGCAATCCATCTTTGAGGGAAGGCGTGGCAGGAGCCTTGGTAGGAACCATGGAGGAACACCGCTTAGAGGTTTGTTCTCTTATACAGCTAAGGACAACCTGCCCAGGAATGGTACTGCCCACGATGAGCTGGGCTTGCTTACATCAATTAGCAATGAGGATAATGACACAGCCATGCCCCAGGCCAATCTGGTAGAGACCAGTCTTCAATGGGGGCTTCCTTTACCTAGGCGACTGTAGGTTATGCCACGTTCACACCAGAGACTAACCAACATCAATGACCCTATCAGTCCTGAGGTAAGGGATTGAGGAGAGTTCTTGCATTAGTTACATTTCTCATTGCTGTGACAAAATACTTGACAGAAGCAACGTAAGGTAGAGATTTACTTTGGCTCATGGTTTAGAGAGCACAGTCCCTTGTGGGGAAACCACAGCAGGTAGGGCATCGGTACTGGTTGGAATGACAGGAAGGTCACGCAAGAAATAGAGATCTTAACCGGAAGTGGTTTTGAGTGACAAGGCAGTTCCACACAGGAAACAGAAAGCTAAACAGGAAGTGGTTTGGAGTGATAGTAAAGTTCAACACAGGAAACAGAGCAATGGACAGGAAGTGGTTTGGAATGACAGGATAGCTCCACACAGGAACAGCATACAGAAGTGAGGTCTAAACCCTCAACGCCCAGCTCTCGATGGCCCACAGCCATCACCTCGGCTGCAAGTCCTGAAGGTACTGTAAATTCCCCAAAGTGTACCACTAGTTAGAGACCAAGTGTTCAAACACAGGAGCCTGTTGGGCTGACAGGAGTATCTCAGAATATGAAGGTACCTGTCTCGGGTTTGGTGACTCTTTTCTTGCCAATACCTTTCTTTGGGTTTATTATGGCAAGAGAACATTCACTGTCATTTTATCATGACACAAAATGATAAGCAGGCTACTGATGTTATCATCAGTAGCAAGAAAATATTGCTGGGAGACCCTGTGATTCACTGTCATCTCTGTCATGCCAAAATTCCTCTCAGACATTCCTACATGGACCAGGAGACCAAGGATTAGCAAGGAGGAGAGTTACCCGGACTCTTTGACTAACTTCTAGCCCACATGGCAGAGACAGGATCAGAACGTTCCCGGTGATGTTTTTACAGCAGGCTGTGAGCCCGCGGGGCAACAGGTGCTTTGGTTGTTTGAACAGATGAAACTGTTGTGCCAGAGTCGGGCAAGTTCCCTCCTCAGGCTGCCCTCAGAGGCCTGGTAGCAGTACGGTGCTCTAAGTGCACAGCTTCTCTGTGTTTAAGGCTCTCTGGGGTCTCACTTCAGTGCTTCCTGACAGCGCTGAAATCTGAGTCCAGCCAGAAGTGGGAGGGCCATTCAACAAAACACTTTTTTTCCAGAACTCTAACTTCTGAAAGCAACACATCTTAAATATGTTTTTTCTAGTGCGCGCTCTAGAGTCATCTTAGGCACAACGGGTGAGGCTGGCAAGCTTTTGTGACTGTGGAAGGAGAAGGCTTGGTTGGACAATGTTGCCAGTAAAGACAATGAAGCGTCTCTTTCCAGCGCTGGCAATGGTTTTAGCGCTTTAATCCATGCTAAAAGAAATGTGAGGAACCTAAGCATGTGTCTTGGCATATTCAGGCCCCAGGATCACCCTAACGTCAGAGGAAACAGAAACAAGGTTTACACATGGAAAAAACAATAAATGGGTGGTTTTTCTCTAATCTTCAAAAAACCACTCCCCCCATTTCCCACTGAGTACAGAATGTTTTTTTTTCTTTTTAAAAAATGTGATTTCATGTTCATAGCTTCATCCAGTACACACTAAAATTGTGTGTGGATGTCTATAACTTTCCCAGGTAACACAGATAGCTGAAGACTGGGTGCCCGGGACACACGCCTTCATAACAGTTGTTTAGCGCTTAAGCTAACAAGAGCACATGTACGAGCTCTGTTTTGGGGTGCTGTGCTTATACCAGTGTGGCCAGGGAAGGCCCTTAAAAGCAAAGGAAGATGTGGATGTTGTTGGTTATGCCTGTGGTTTTTAACAGATTCCCATTGCCTTCTGTAAATGATGAGGTCACCCCGCTTTCCAACAGATCCAGGAGGCTCCGCTGGGCCGTGAGGATTAAAGACCATGACCACGGAACTCAGATGGCCCTGACCTCACACCCTGCTTCACCATGTTTGCCTCTGACCTGTCCATAATTCATCCGCCTTTGGCCTCTGCTTCTTATCAATGAGAAGAGGGTAAGCCCATGTCCTGGAAGAATTTAAAGGAACAGTGACAGCAGCAGGTTTCCACACCAGAACCAACGCCTTGGAAATAGCACCCCCAGGAAGTGATGCTGGTTGGTTTTACTGATCTATTCTGTTTTCATACTAACATTTGTTCAAGTGCAATGTTGTTCAAAGAAATACAATGATTTTCTTACACTTTTTCCTAAGAATATAATCTTACTATATTGCTCTAGATATTCTGGAATTCAGTATGTAGACAAAGTTAACCTCACACTTAAAAGATTCACCTACCTCTGCCTCCAGAGTGCTGGGATTAAAGATTTGCACTGCTATGCCCAGTGGGGGAAGGACTGTTATTAGCTCCTCTAGATGACCTTTCAGTGTTCCTAGCTATTGTTATTTTGCCTTACTCTTAACTTCAGTACATGACTTATTCAAAGCCATACTCCTTTCAATTTCCCAGAAACGTCTTGACCATTTTATTCTCTCATTCATTTGACTCCTTCCTCCAGGAAGCACTCTTCTAAGTGAAGAATTAAGCTTTCATTGTTTCATAGTTCCTTGGCCATCCCTCCTGTCTCTCCTCCCAGCCCTGCATGCATACCTCCTGAGAACCAGCATTCTCCAGATCTATGCACGGTTCAACACACTCAATCCTGCCCCATCTCCTTAGAATTTTACCTTTGCCCCAGAATCTTGACAATCTGCCCACCATACCATTCTTCTTCATATGCCATTTTCTCGGGGCACACACAGAATCCTTGGCCTTCCTGTCCCCATCCCTGTGATGGCTGTTATCTCTTGCCATCGCTGTAAGAAAATGCTTGAGCACTGGGCGGTGGTGGCACACATCTGTAATCCCAGCACTTGGGAGGCAGAGGCAGGCGGATTTCTGAGTTCGAGGCCAGCCTAGTCTACAGAGCTAGTTCCAGGACAGCCAGGGCTATACAGAAAAACCCTGTCTCGCAAAAAAACAAAAGAAAAAAAAAAGAAAGAAAGAAAGAAAGAAAAGAAAAAAAAAAAGAAAAAAGAAAAAAAAGAGAAAAGAAAATGCTTGAGCAAAGAAGCTTTGTCAAAAACTAGATGAACTTCCTCCTGCTCTGTGTGTGTGTGTGTGTGTGTGTGTGTGTGTGTGTGTATGCATATGTGTTCCTCTGCTTTATTCCACTGATACCTGCATCTATCTGTCCCTGCACAAATACCATTACCTAGGCCTGATCACTGCAGCTCTGCAGAAAGCATTACAATCACGTAGAACTTTTCTCTTCATTCTTTGTGACAATAGTCTCAGGCTTGTTTATATTTACAGAGAGCCTGGCTGTGGTCTTAATAGGAACTGTTTTAAGCCCTGTAAGGTTGATGTTCAAGAAGAACTGACAGCTTTATTTTGTTGAGTCTTCCGAGTCATGAATAAAATATGTTTCTCGTCAATTATCGGGTTTGATTTCTTTCACTAGCACCATTTTGAGCTTACAGATCCTGCGTGCCTTTGGAGTGTTTGTCCTTACACATTTTGTTATCCTTGGAGAGATTGTCAACAGTGGTGGTTTCCATTTGGCCTCTCATTTGTTTGCTGACAGTACGGTGGTACAGTTGATTCTGGGTCTGCTCTTCTGTCCGAGGACCCTGATGAACTTCATTGAAACTGCTCGGGGCTTTGGGGGTTTGGTTTGGCTCTGGCTATTTTACATTCTTGGGGATTTTCTGGTAGGCAATGTTTTCTGAAACAACAGGCAGTTTTATTTCTTCTCTCCCAAGATGCCTGCCTGCCTTGATTGCTTTATTTTGTCCATTGCACTTGCTAGCATGTCCAAAATTACACTGAGTAACAAGAGTGTGGCTGGACACTCTCTGTGGGCTCCTCTCACAGAAACAGCACTGTAACCACTGGCTGCAGGGTCTTATATAAGCTCGTTCTATTCTTACCGTTCTGGGAGCTTTTTGTTGCTGTTTGTTTGCTCACTTGCATGTTTTCGGTACTGGAGATCAAACTAAGGCCCTGAACACACACACACACACACACACACACACACACACACGCTCAAGCTATTATATTTAATATCATAAAGTGGTATTGGATTTTTATGCGATCATTCATAAAATCACACTATTTTCCTGGTTTCCCTGTTGAGATGGGGGATTACATAATTTGATTTAATATTGGACCAGCCTTCCGTACCTAACTCCATCTGGTTTTACTGTGTTATTGGTTTTAAGCATTATGTTTGGCTTGCTAATTTTTCATTATGGATATCCAGCAGAGTACACGTTACTAGCTCTTCCAATGAATTTGTGGATGTAAATATTCCAATCTTGTTTACCTAGAAACGTCTCGTGCTTGCTTATCCATTCCAAACAAACAAACCAAACACTACCTGATAGTGATGGTTTCCTCTGAATTTTGACAGCATTGATACGTGACTTTCTGGCTTCATATCCTTTCTTTGTGGGTGCCTATAATTTCTCTCTTCTTCTCATCTCTGATGTTCTGGGGTTTGTCCTTCATGAGCCTATAGTAAATTCTTTTATAATCTTGCTTGTGACTTTGTATCCCTTTCTATCTTCATTTCTCATCTGCATTCTTTTCCACTACTGTTCTTCTCCAAGTTTTTCCAGCCCCATCTGGAATTCCTACTAAACATAAATGTCTTAATTAATCTATCTTATTGTGTCTTGGAATTGTTCCTTAATTTTCTTTTTCTTTCTCCTCCGATTATAAGATGTCCTTAGATTTATATTCTTTTTGAATATATTTTTCTCTCCAGTTAAATAATCCTGATAATATTTATATTGATTTATAGGGCTAGTGTAACTGTCACTAGTGTTGTTCATAAATATGTCAGGGCTTTATCTCTCTGAAGTTATATGTGACCTTGTGACTTCGTTAAGCACAAGTGTCATTCCTGCAGAAGGTTTAATGGCTAGGCAGGGTTTATTATAATTCCTTAACTTCATGTCGCTGGTGTACAGCGCCCTGAGTGGCAATGACAACCAAGAACGCTAACCAATATGCCCTGTACATTCAACTTAAGCAAGAAGTAAACATTTATCATGGTAAGTGCTACTGAGGTTTAGAGGTTGTTACTGCAGCATTACCTAGTGTAGCCTGACTAATAAAGCCTTCACAGTTTCTGGTGAGAAGTCTAGTGTAATTCTGATAGGCTTGCCTGTATATGCCACTTGACCCTTTTCCCTTACTAATTTTAATATTCTTTCTTTGTTTTTTATTTGGTGTTTTCATTATTATGTGACAGGAGGAATTTCTGTTCTGGTCCAGTCTATTTGGAGTTCTGTAGCTTCCTGTATGTTCATGGGCATCTCTTTCTTTGGGTTAGGCAAGGTTTCTTCTATAATTTTGTTGAAGATATCTACTGGCCCTTTAAATTGGGAATCTTCACTCTCTTCTCTAGCTATTATCCTTAGGTTTGGTCTTCTCATTGTGTCCTGGATTTCCTGGATGTTTGGGGGTAAGAGCTTTTTGCTTTTTTGTGTTTTCTTTGACTGTTGTGTCAATGTTTTCTATGGTATCTTCTGCACCTGAGATTCTCTCTTCTATTTCTTGGATTCTGTTGCTGATGCTTGCATCTATGACTTCTGATCTATTTCCTAGGTTTTCTAGCTCTAGAGTTGTCTCACCTTTGTGATTTCTTTACTGTTTCTAGTTCCATTTTTAGATCCTGGATAGTTTTGCTCATTTCCTGTGCCTGTTTGATTGTGTTTTGCTGTAATTCTTTAAGAGATTTTGTGATTCCTGTTTAAGGGTTTCTACCTGTTTACCTCTATTCTCCTGTATTTCTTTAAGGGAGTTATTTATGTCCTTTTTAAAGTCCTCTATCATCATCATCATGAGAAGTGATTTTAGATCTGAATCTTGCCATTCCAGTATGATGGTGGGTCCAGGAGTTGCTATGGTGGAAAAAATGGGTTCTGATGATGCCAAGTAACCTTGGTTTCTGTCACTTATGTTCTTGCCCTTACCTCCCACCATCTGGTTATCTCTAGTCTCCCTGCCCTCCCTATATCTGACTGGAGCTTGTCCTTCTGTGATCTTGGTTGTGTCAGAACTCCTCAGAGTCAAGCTGACTCTGTGATCCTATGATTCTGGGATCCTGGGATCCTGAGAGTCTGGTGTGTCCAAGCTCCTGGGAGTCAAGCTGCCTCTGGGGCCCTAAGATCCTGGTGTGACCAGAGGTCCAGGGAGCGAGAGACCCGCTGCTAACAGAAGAGTCAGCAGTCTGTCAGGGACAGGTTGCCGCAGGACCGTGGGCCGGAGCGCAGGGAGGCCCTCGTGGCTGAGTCTCCGTGGAGCTTCATCTGTGAAGCCTTCGCTGTGTGTATATTTTAAGGTCAGTCCTTACATGTGTCTTCAGTTATGCCAAATTCTTTAAATACAAGAACCAGATTTCATATATATATTTTTAAATAACTCACAATGGCACCTTTCATGGTGCCAGAAAGCAGGCAGACTCTTAATATAAAAGACACAAGTGGGGGGCCTGGGGGGCGGCATGTTGAGGGACACAGAGGGGAAAAATGTCTTTTTACTATTACTTTATATTCCGGGAAGACATTTAGTTAGAGATGTCTTAAAGCCAATTAACACCTCAGCAAAGTCTGAAAAACAGAGACGTTGCGAGGAATATACTTTTTTAATGACGTTTTCAAACTATTGAGAACTCAAACCTCCCCGACAGGATGAGAACAGGAGCCGCCCTGGTGGGACAGGGCTGAATCACGTGACGCCAATGCTCGCTTGCGGAACTTGAGGATGGAGCCTGGGGGCTGCGGTAAGAGTGAGCACGGAAGAGAGTCTGTAGCTAAGGTTTCAGGTTTTCTCTGGGCTGCAGCAGTGCACAGGCCTAGAAGAAGCTGAGGAAACAAAGGAGGCGCTTGACAGACATAACCTTAGTGTCTGGGAGAAGGATACCCTTTGTTTATGGCAACTCTGTGGGCTGTTGGTCAGAGGAGGAAGGCAGGAGGGGCTACCCGGAGCTCAACTGTGGGGCTTCAAACTGCAGAAATAGATCTTCTCAGGGAGGGTTTCTCCTGAGCTCTGGTTCCTTTTTCCTTGGACTGGAGACAGCTAGAAAACAGGACAGTTTCATGATTTGCTCTTCTTAGGAAGGTGTCGGCCATGTTGGAATAGGTCCCGCCTTTCTGACCTCATTCTAACTTAGATCTTGACTCCAAACACGGTCACATTCTGAAGTTCTGGGGGATAGGATTGAAGGAATTCCACCTAGTAATTCCACTCCTAAGAGCCTCGAGAAAGTGAAAGGGTCATGTGATGAGGCCCACCTGCTGCTGTGTCCAAAAGCAGCTATACTAGATGGAAATCTCACCCTCTAAAACCTCCGGACAGGGCCTTGGCTCCAGACCCAAGGGCCTGCTTCATCTCAGTTCCGTAGCACGAGGCTCACTGGAGAAATCGGAATGGAAAGGAGACCAGAGGCATTCACCAGCTCCTTTGCCGACGGAGACACACGTGGGCCCTGGAGCCGTGCAGAACCTGTGCCTTCCCGTGTTCTTAGCACACCGCCTGAAATATGAGAACCTGCCAAAAAGCTGTTTCGCTGATGTCACCTGGCAGCCTTGCTGGACGCCCCTGCCAGCATGAGAGCGTCAGGGAGCATCTGCTCGGGGCTGTGACACGAGACAGGCATGCCCCGGCGTTATTTCTAGTATTACACAGAATAAACAGTCTTTAAGCTAGTGTGAAAATACATGTGGAAACTCTTACGGAGTTAGAAGAACATAAAAGGTCCCACTGGAAAGCCAGCTTTTAAAAAACAAATTAGTTTGACCAGGAACTTTTCATTAAAGGAAAGAATGCATGTGCTATCAGTGAAACCAGGGCTCAATGTGAAGTCCCAATCCAGTGGTCATGCACACAGGCCTGACTCTGATTAAACGGTGGTCACAGTATAGAATAACCAGATTGCATTATGTATATAATCAGGTCTATGTGTGAAACTGGAAAGGACTAACTAAATTAATTCTTTAGTGGAAGAAAGTAGGTATAATTAATCTTGTATTCACAAAGATAACAAATTCTGGAATTCACCAGAATTGCCCTGGGGAAGGAACCAAAGAACTGACTCACCCTCTGCAAGGAGTTCCACAACGTTACCTCTTATTCTGACAAGACCACCGCAGAACAGCTGCCAGAATCACGTATTTTATTGTCTTTTTTGGAGACACTTGGAGACAGGGTTTTTCTGTGTAGCCCTGGCTGTCCTGGAACCTCACAGAGGCCTGTCTGCCTCTGCCTCCAATCACATTTTCGCACTAGCTTAAAGACTATTTAGTCTGTGCAATACCAGAAATAATGCTGGTCTGGGGTACAAGGCTCTCTGTGTCACTCAAACCGATCCTGCATGATGCTGGCAGTGGCCAGAGGCTGCCAGGTGACCCCAGGCAGCGCTAAGAAGGCATTCACCACCATGCCTTAATACACTTTAAACTAGATACTTTTAATGCCACTGAGAACTGAGGGTGGTCATTGTTATTGTTAGAACATAGTCAAGGGGCTGTAGAGATGGCTCAGTGGTTAAGAGCACTGGCTGGTTTTCCAGAGGATCTGGTTTCAATTCCTAGCACCTACATGGTGGCTCACAACTAGGTGTAACTCCTGTACCATTAGAACCAATGCCCCCTCCTGGCCTCTTGTGGTACTGCACATAAGTGATGCACATACACCTATACAAATTTAAAAAACAACCCTCCTCCCAAATACAGTTAAAATGTATGGTAGCACACACCTGTAATCTCAGGATATGAAGTTCAAGGTTATTCCTCATTACCTAGTAAGTTCAAGGTCATCCTGAGATACACAAGAGCGTGTCTCAACAAAACAATACATTGGGGTTTTGTCACTACAGGAGAGATTCTGTCTTTCACTTTTTTTTTTTTTTTTTTTGAGATCCAGAAATTCAACAGCAGCCTGTCTCCCAAAAATTCTTCTTCAACTGAAGTGCTTTACCCTGCCCGATACAGAAATTCATGCTGACAGCCCAGCACCAATCATTTGAAGCATTATTCCTTTTATGTATCAAATAAGATCCACAGAAACCTACAGATCCTTTGCTGCACCCTTTGGAGAGTGTGATATAATAGCATGTCATTAGATTTTCAATTTTTAAATGTAAAGACCTTTCAGTAAAAAGACCTTGTAGAGAAATCATTGAAATACAACTATTGTGTAAAGGGATCTTAAGAACATTAACATATTATTGTTTTTATCATAATAATTTAAAAGGTTTTCATCCTAATGAGCTGGTATAGACATTTTCTTTAGTAATAAAATCCACTTAACTCACTTAAGTTAAAATAACTCAACTCACATTCCCCCTTTTGTCTGCTTTTTCATCCTGTTTAAAGTTACAGCAATTATCCTTATCTGAATTTTCTGGCACACATGTTACATTCAATTGCTTCTTGTAGAAATACTTATTTAAATGGTTTTTAGACTTTTATTGATTTTTATTAAGTCAAGTCAAATTTATTTTGGATCTAGAAGTATAAAAAAACATAAAAAAATGTCTTTGCCTTGCTGGCTTCCATGTTGTCTTTGAAACTTAGGAATTCTCTTTTAAGTAAGTATTTTTTTACATCCGAGGAAACAACAACAATAACAACAAAAACAACCCATGGCCGGGGATATAGTTTAGAAGGGGACTTCCTAGCTGTGATGCAGAGAAAGGCATATTTCACACTGACCTCCTGGGAGACTAATATTCCCCCTCTATGAAATTTTGAATGTCTGTCACCTTTCATCTATTTCAGTCTCATGCCTGTGTCTTTAACCCTGAAATGGTTCCTGTAAATGTTATTAAGTGGTGACCTGTAATCCAGGCTGCAAAGGCACGGGGCACCGGCATCTTCCCAGGGAGCCTGTCCAAGGCTCACGGCTACCATGTGCCTCACCTGTGATCCACCAACATTCTAAAGGAGGGCTCACAGCAACCAAAAGTGCCTTCCACGTCCATGCATTTCCCAGGTTTTGCCTGTCTACAAAGCCGTTATGGAAGGGTGTGGCCTCGGTTTCATTACCCTTGCTGTGATAAAAGATGCTGACAAAGGGCGAAAGGGTTTATCATGATCCATAGCCCCTGAAGGATATCGTCCGTCACGGTGGGAAGAGCATGCCCCTAGAGGCAGAAAGCTGACTAGACACACCCCATCACACAGCCTCAGCCCTGCTCTCAGGGACCCTCAGGGACCCTCCTTTACCAGGCTCCATTGCCCAAACTCCCCAGTTAGCATCAACGGCCACAGATCACATGATCAAACCTGGGAGTTCATGTGAGGCATAGGTCACAGTCAAACCCTCAAAGTCATAGAACTTAACAATTACTTTGAAATCCGAAAATTCAACTCTAGAGTTTCAACCTGAGTTTTACCAGCATAAGATTTTTTTTTAAAGATTTATTATTATATATAAGTACACTGTCGCTGTCTTCAGACACACCAGAAGAGGGCATCCAATCTCATCACAGAGCCACCATGTGGTTGCTGGGATTTGAACTCAGAGCCTCCAGAAGTCAGTGCTCTTAACCGCTGAGCCATCTCTCCATCCCCCGCATAAGATTTTTTAATATCCAATTGTATTTACTTTGAGACAAGACCTCCCGGTGTAGCTATGTCTGGCCTGAAACTCAAAGAGTATATCAGCCTGACCTTGAATTGATATAGATCCTTCCTCCCCTCTCTCCCAAGTGCTGGGGCTGATGGCGTAGGCCTCCATGCCTGGCCTGCTCGTGTAGGAGCAAATGCGTCCCCTGGCTGCACTGTCTCGGAAGCACATTCATTCCTAGAGTTGGATTGGGCGCAGTTTGTAGAAATTTTCCATCTTTCATTCAGCTCATACTAATTCACCAGGCACAGGCAGCAGTGAACTTGAGTCGCTGTGCATGGAAATTCTACAATAGTCCAGTTGGAGGTTCACTACCAGCCCCTCACCCACATTCTATTTAAAGATTGACTCAGTTTTTGCCCAGGACATTTATTTTATCAAATGTGAGAAAACTAAAAGCCAACAGTTTTTCTTTTACATTTAAATTCATTCATAGAATATATTTTGAGGGCTGGAGAGATGGCTCAGCAGTTAAGAGCACTGACTGTTCTTCTGAAGGTCCTGAGTTCAAATCCCAGCAACCACATGGTGGCTCACAACCATCCGTTCTGAAGACAGCTACAGTGTACTTACATATAATAAATAAATAAATCTTTTTTTTAAAAAAAAAAAAGAATATATTTTGATCATAATTTTTCCTCCTCCACCTAACTCCTGTCAACCTATTTATTCAGTTAACTTCGTGTTCTCTCTTCCTCTCCGTCTCTGTCTCTCCTCTTTCTCTGTCTCTTTTTCCAAAACAAAAATAAAAATAAAAATTCAAACAAATAAATCAAAAAGTGCCTGGAAAAACCAAACTCCATTAGTCTTGACCGACTGCTCCCAGGCATGGGCCTGCCCTGGCGTGTGGTTGATGCACTCTGCGACACTCCATTGGAGAAAGCTGGTTTCCCCTCTCCCGGCAGGTATCCATGACAAACACACTCATGGTTGGCTTAGCGCTCTGCGGCCACCCCTCCTCTGCGCAGGGATTTTGTCTGAATTTCACTCACGCAGTCTTGTGCGTCCCACCACTGTCTCTGAGTTCATACGAACCTCAGCTCCGCTGTGACTGGAAGATGCGGTTTTCTCAGAGTCGCCCACCATCTCTGTCTCTGAGCTAGCTCTTAAGGGAGGTTTTGATAAAGTCGTCCCATTTAGGACTGTGTGAGAGCCACCATTTTTGTTAACCTAAAGCAGCTTGTTTTGTAGAGGAGATTTGTTCATGGCTTTATAACTTCTGTTTCTTTTTTTTTTCTTGGTGTGCAGTTCAATATATTTGATGTCTCTTGGGCTGTGCACAGAGTTTTACTTTATTTTAATTATTTTATTTCATCTTATATTTTATTTAAGATCAGCTCATTTCAAGAAACTGTTATATCTCTGAGAAAGTCCCAGACTGCTGCTCAACCCACTTGCAGTTCACTGACCAGCCTCTAGATGGAGGCAGTGTGCACATAACAGTACTTTTCATATTTCCTGGAACAAAGCTACTATAGCAACGCAATATGTAAATAGAGAAAAATCAGTCAGCATGCAAGTGCAAACAACTGAGTCGGTTGCTAGTTAAGGCCAATACAGACTTATCAAATGGCTTACAGAAACAGTAAATTGGATTTTTGCTGTAGAACTGGGCTACAGTAGAATCGGCCAAAGCAGGAGCTTCTTGCCACCCTGGGCAGGTGTGACCTGGTAAAATCAGGAGCTGCCAGCAGTGTCCCAGTACCTGGCCACACCAGATCGTCAGTGCTACAAAAATGGACTCCTGGGACCCGAACCTCACAATCACACCAGCCTAGTGATGGTTGGGGACAGCGGCAGAAGAAACTGAAGAAACCTGAGAGCATGCTCAGCTGATGTGCCACCCCACCCACCCACTACTCAGACCCAAGCACGCCCAGAGTGCTGGGATGACCCATTTTTCTGCCTCAGCAACAGAGGAGGCACACAATGAGAAGATAAGAGTGTGCAACTCACACCCTCAGCTTAGCTGTCCACCACGCCACGCAGGCCAGGGCACTGGACCTGACGCTCTAGGACTCCATTTGCTTTAATAGTGACCTAAGATCATCAAGGATATTATATATATATATATATATATATATATATATATATGTATATGTATATATATATGTATATATATATATATACATATATATATACCCAAAGCCATCCACCTGCTACAAAACACTCTGTTTAAATCCTCTGTTTTCATAACATTATATTTTGTTTATACTTTTATTATTTTTAATTAAGTGCATTCATATGTTTCTGTATGCAAACAGGAACACAGGTGCCTATCCATGCTGGGAACTGAGTCCAGTCTTCCAAACAGGGCAAGCAGTATGTATGTGGGCCGAGACATCGCTCCGGCCCAATATGATACTGCAGTGAAACCTCTGACGAACACTTGGGAAAACAAATGTCAAACACGTTTTAGACATCAGGCGCCGGGTGATGGCTCAAGGGGCCAATCGATTGCCAAACAAGTATGAGCACCTGAATTCAAGTCCCCCCCTCCCCCTCCCCATGTAAACGCTGCGGGCAGTAGTGTGTGTCTCTAATTCCAGTGCTTTCACGAGGAGGTGGGAGGCAGAGGAGAATCCCCTGAAAGCTTGACGGCTTCAGGGTTGTGTGGTACACACAGTGGTGAACACACACACACACACACACACACACACACACGCACATGCGCGCTCGCGTGCACCCTGAGTCCTTTCAGTGACCAACCACACTGGCGGCTTCCACCTTTGGAGATGGGTGTTTTCTAGATGGGTGTTTTCTCACCCCTACCTCCTACCCAGTCCTGCACTGGGATGCAGGCTCTGACTCCCTGGGCCTCTTCTCTTTAAATCACCACAGGGAGCGATCACCATCAAAGTGGACGCCCTGAGGTAGAACAGCCGCACTCAGCAATCCACCCCCACTTGATGAATGCGGTCCCTCATCTGGCCTAAACCCTTCTATACTGTTTTAAATTGTTTTTGTTTTTTGGTCTCCGTTTACACACATGCAGGACCTCTGCTGGGCTTATTCAGGGCTGTTCTCTAAAGCTGTCTAGAGGATGGCCAAACCTTCCGGAATCTGGCTGTACCCGAAGGAAGCTGCTGCTGTTCTTATTTCCAGGAGTCTCATTTGCAAATTCCTGAGGGCACACAGAGGGGTGGGGACATCCTGTGGCTACTCTTTCCCCCAAGGCCGACGAAGGAGCAGCCAGACACCAACCCTACCTAGGGCTGCACTCCAGACCGGCGCCATGAATAAACAGACAGCACTCCATCATTAAACTGCACACCCAGTATCAGTGGGGTGATTTTTCATGGAAATTATTTCAAAAACCAAACTCTACTGGACAACGGTTTTCATATTTGGGGGGAGGGGACTAGCTTTCTTTTAATCCTTTCTATTTTTCACTGAAGAGAGGGTGAAGGAGGAATGTCACGGAGTTCTGTTGAGAACTTCAGCGAGTGTTTCCTCAGATGGCTGGAGCCCCTGACGGCACAGATTCAACTTATTTTTTTTCAAAGACTTTTATTTTAGGTCTGGGATTGAACCCAGGCTCTTGGACATGCTAAGCAAGAACTGTACTGCTGAGCTCTAACTACAGCCCTGTAATAATTCTGGTCTGTAGCTGGTTATAGCAAAGGATTCAGAACCAGCAAATACAGAGAATGGCTTATATTTATGGTACGTCAACATATACAGTGAATATACATACATGCATTTATGTATGCCCTGCCGCTTTTAATTCCTCTCCAAATACATATGTGCTAGGAGGAGTCCCTCGGAGAATAAACCATTCTTAGCCCCTCAACATTCTTCCCACTGTAGAAATACACAGAAGCAACATAGAGTTGTTCACATAGAAGAATTATACACCCGGCAGGGTTATCTCTGGGCAAATGTGTAAAGGCTTCCTCTTCTCCAGGGAGGGAGGGAGTTTGAGGTCTGTCCAGTTCGGGCGTCAACAACCATCAGGGTGCCAAGCCCTCCGCACAGCACAGCCTGAGACAAACTACAAGGACAAAGTGTGCTCCATTCAGAAGTGTAAGGCAGAACAGGATTCCCCACTCAGCCTATTGAAGTTTGCATAAAAGGGTCACCCATTCCACACCCCCAGGGGCTCCTGTATTTGAACGCTGGGTCCATAGTAGGTGGTCTCCAGCTGTACTGGGGAGGTTATGGGTCTTTTAGGACTGCGACATGGAGCCTTGCCCCGGAGGAAGTACATCACGGGGGTGGGCTCTGGAAGTTTATAGTCTCACCGCATTTGCGGTTAACACTCTGTTCCTCGTGTGCCTCTGAGATGTGATCTCTCAGTTTCCTGTTCTGGCCACCTGCTGTCATGTCTCTCCGGTGTTATGGATTCTCCCTCTGGAGCCACAAGCCAAAATAAACTCTTCCCTACATAAGTTGCTTTTGGTCATGATGTTTTGTCACAGCTACAAAAAAGGTAACCAGGACCTTGTCCCGTTCCAGGCTCTGTGGCCAGGGTCAGGCAGCAATGACATCTCACACCCCTGCGTGACATCTGTGGAGGCAGTGCTATAAAATCACAGTGCTACTACTAGCGCAGCAGCCTCCAGTGCAGAGGTCAAGGTCTCGACAACTACCTCAGCAGCCACAACTCACAGCACCTTGATCTAATGCTTTTAGAAACACAAGAGTTAGTTCAAAAAACCATGGTGGGAGCTGAAGAGATAGCACAGCAGTTAAGAGAGCACCCCGCTGCTGCACATGGCCTGAATGTGGTTTCTAGTAACCACACTGGGTGACTCACAATGCTTCAGCCCCAGGGATCTGACACACTCTCTGGCCTCTGCAGGTATCTGTACTCGGGTGCATGTGTGTGTACATACAGACATAAAAATAAATCCTGGAAGAGTTACCCTTAAAGGATCCCCTTAAAGGGATCCACAATGAAGCCGAATTAAAAGGAAAAAAAAACAAAAACCTCCTCATATGATCTATAATCCTGCTATCTGGAATTTATTCAAAGAAACCTACACACAGATGTTCTCAGCAGCTTTATTCATAACTATCCAAACTTGAAATCAACCAAGATGTCTATTGGAGGGTGTCTTAATTTGGATTTTACTGCTGTACACAGACACTGCTACCAAGGCAACTCTTATAAAAGACTCAACATTTGCCGGGCGTGGTGGCACACGCCTGTAATCCCAGCACTTGGGAGGCAGAGGCAGGCGGATTTCTGAGTTCGAGGCCAGCCTGGTCTACAGAGTGAGTTCCAGGACAGCCAGGACTACACAGAGAAACCCTGTCTCACCCCCCCCCCCAAAAATGACAACATTTAATTGGGGCTGGCTTACAGAGGCTCAGTCCATTATCATCAAGGAGGGAGTATGGCAGCATCCAAGAAGACATGGGGCTGGAGGAGCTGGAGAGTTTCACCTCTTGTTCCAAAGGTAGCTAGGAGAAGACTGGCTCCCAGGCAGCTAGGATAAGGGTCTTAAAGTCAATGCCCGGGTTGGAGAGATGGCACTGACTGCTCTTCTGAAGGCCCTGAGTTCAAATCCCAGCAATCATATGGTGGCGCACAACCATCCATAACAAGATCTGATGCCCTCTTCTGGAGTGTCTGAAGACAGCTACAGTATACTTACATATAATAAATAAATCTTAAAAAAAAAAAAAAGCCAACACCTACTCCAATAAATCCACACCTTCTAATATCACTACTCCTGGGCCAAGAGTATTCAAACCACCACAGCAGGTGAATATGGATAAACTGGCAGATCTAGATGATAAGATATTATTTAGTGCTAAAAGGAAATTAACTGCCAGCAGCAAAAAGACACAGAAGAAAGTTCAGTGTGTACTACTCTGCTGTTAATCTCAAAGGGCCAAACGGTCTCATTCTAACTGTAGGACGTCCTAGAAAAACCAAACTCGCTGGGCAGTGGTGGCGCACGCCTTTAATCCCAGCACTTGGGAGGCAGAGACAGGCGGATTCCTGAGTTCGAGGCCAGCCTGGTCTACAGAGTGAGTTCCAGGACAGCCAAGGCTACACAGGGAAACCCTGTCTTGAAAAAACCAAAAAAAAAAAAAAAGAAAAACCAAACTCTAACAACAGTGAAAGGAAAGCTCACTTGTGGTCAGGAGTTGGTGAGGAATAAAGGATAAACGGGCAGACTACAGAATATCTTTGGGGCAGAGAAAATACTTTCTATCATGCACAATGGCGATTTCTCAGCACTGCCTGTCTAACCCCAGAGCGTGCATTACACCAACAGTAAGCTCTAGCAGCAGCTGGGGCTATGGGTGGTAATGACACGGCAGGGCAGGGCTGGGCTGGGCCACCATTCCAGGCCTAAAGGGTTGTTTTTTTTTTTTTTTTTTTTTTTTTTTTTTTTTTTATTAAGAGGGAAAGGTGTGGTCTATAATGAACAGATGATCAAAATTATAAAGATCAAGGTAATGGACACGCAGATACATTTCTATCAGTGGCTCTCAGCAGTGTTCTTTAATACAGTTCCTTATGTGGTGGTGACCTCATACCATACATTATTTTCATTTCTACTTCATAGCTGTAATGGTTGCTGCCAAGCAGGGTCTGAGTTCCCAGGACCGTCTGAAATATGTGTTTTCCTATGGACGCTAACCCACAGGTTGAGAACTGCTGATCTAGCTGCTACTATGTTAGGAGGATTCATTAAAATTCTCAATTCTGACCGATATGACAACACAGAGATACTCAAAGACACACAGAGCTTCCAAACAGCACCAACAAGGGTTTACAAGGCCATGCCTCTGAGGCTGGGGGAGGTGGGAGAGGGGTGGGTATTACAGCCACACTTCTAGTTCTCTGTACTGGGACTCTGGGGACTGTTCTTCTGTGTGTCTTTGTGTTAAATAAGACTAGACGTAAGGGGATTTCCTTAATCAAGGCAAGGCTGAGTAAGGACCTTGGAAAGGAAAGTGTGTTTGCAGGTCCTGGTGATTCACATTTCCCCTTCATTCCACAGGCTCATCAACCCCAGTCATTGCTGCACCCTGGGCACCAGGTGCATCCCAGAGGAAATTCCTAAATTGGCCACAAGGAGGCAGTCAAGGGCAGCATTAACATTGCTGGCCCAAAGCCCTCCTCATTTTTTGAGGCCACGGGTAGCCTCCCTTTTGACAAGATTCTTATGTCTCTCATCTCCTGTCCTCTCCTCTCCCCGTGTCCCTTTGTTTCTCTCCAGAAGCTGGAAAATTCACACGTTAAATGCCCCTAATGGGGGTAGTAACGGAACCGAATCTCTTGAATACGTCTCTAACTTGCGTTTGCAGAAACAGTGGCTTTAGATTGAGGCCGAGCAGTTTACAGAAGCACAGGCAACCAGAAATGCCCCCTCAGTAATCCCTTGAGCCAGGCTGTCAGTGCTTCCTGGCCTCTTCTCTCTCTCCTGCAGGAGGGGTTTCCACGCTGGGCAGGTATCCACCTGCAAGGCCAGCTGCCTTGACAGCCGGAGGAAATTCCTCCCTTGAAGACAAAGGGTCTATTATCCAGCAGGCTCAGGTTCCCAGGGATGGGGGAAGCCACACAGGAGCTTCTTATCTTTACTTTATTTGGCAAAGCAAGGGCAATCTTCACAGAGACCTGACCCCCACCCCACCCCCACCACCACCACCGCACCCCCCTCCACCCCGTTTCCTGCAAAGCACAAAGAAGAAATTCCACTCCCAGCCTGGCTCCTGCCTCAGGGGTGACTGTGGCTAAGAAAGCACAAGGCTCTTTAATCCAGGTGGAAGCTGCAGCCTGGAGACTCCAGGCTTTGTCTGACTTCACACCGTCCTGAGCAGTGTTCTCTCTCCCAAGTGGCACGCTAGCCCCTGGAGTCCCAGAGATAACACAGTAAGAAGCAACTAATGAGAACTAGGGCTCGTACTTCCTGATTCTGTGATTTAAATGCCAGACCATAGAAACACACACAGACACACACAGACACACACACACAGACACACACACACAGACACACACACACAGACACACACACACAGACACACACACACACACACACACACACACACACACACACAGTATTTCCTGGGGTCATGGCACATGCCTTTCATCCCAGCACTCAGGAGGCAGAGGCAGGTGGATTTTTGTGAGTTCAGAGCCAGCATGGTCTACAGAGCCAGCCAGGTCCAGCGCAATCCAAGCTGGTCTCAAAGTTGCTCTGTCACCCACGCTCACTTCACACTCAGAAATCCTAGCCTCACAAGTACTGGGACTTCTGATGTGCACGATCACAGGCAGCTTGAAATTCAGTGTTAGAATCGATACTGCGTGCTTCCTGCAGGCAGCAAAGCACATGCAGTAAGGGTGAGGCAGCAGAGACATCCACAGAGCCTCTGGCCAGCCTGGTGTGCAGAGCCACAAAAGGTCCATGTGTTACAATAACGATTGTGTCTTATGAATAACAGGAATGCCGATGAGAAGACAATAGAGATGTTAATCGCCCCGACAGAATCGGGACCCACTGTGTACTTGCGACAAAACGTCACAATGCACCCCAAAAGTACACAGAATTATTAGATCTTAGTTTAAGATTTAATTGGAGATGAAATAATAAAATGTTAGGTGTTCTTACTTGATCGTAACGTACCTTTTACATACATACACCATTGACATTAGCACACTCCACACACTCAACCTTGTATTTGTGTCCAGTTAAAAAAAGCAAATGAGCCAGGTGGCGGTGGTGGCGCACACCTGTAATCCCAGAACTCTGGGAGGCAGAGGCAGGCGGATTTCTAAGTTCGAGGCCAGCCTGGTCTCCAGAGTGAGTTCCAGGACAGCCAGGGCTACACAGAGAAACCCTCTCTCCCCCCACCACCACCACCACCACCAAAAAAAAAAAAAAAAAAGCAAATGAAGGGCTAGAGAGATGGCTCCACAGGTTTGGAAAAAAGTACCTGCCTCACAAGCCTGATGGCCCGGGTTGGATTCTCAGAACTCACATGAAGCGCCATATGGCGGCAGGTGTCTAGAATCCCAGCACTCTTTTTTAAAAATATTTTTAAAGAAACTTTTTTTAAAAAAGACCTATTAATAAATAATAATAAATAATGAATACACTGTAGCTGTCCTCAGACACTCCAGAAGAGGGCATCAGGCCCATTACAGATGGTTGTGAGCCACCATGTGGTTGCTGGGATTTGAACTCAGGACCTCTGGAAGAGCAGCCAGTACCCTTAACCACTGAGCCACCTCTCCAGGCCTGATCCTTGCACTCTTAGTGCGACGAGAGCTGGCCCAGAGCACTAAGGCCAGCCAGCTAGTCTGGCACACTCAACCCAGCAATACTCGGCCCAGCACAAACAAGGTGCAAAGGTTATCTCTGGCCTCCTCCCACATGCCGTGGCACATGGGCGTCCTCACCCACACACATATCCCTCCCACACAGGTACACACAAACACCAAAAATAGTATCAAATAACAGTAAACATAACCGGGTAAAATTTAAAAAATATTAGTAGTATTGATAACATAAGCAATCATGTGCCTTTTAAGGTAGCTAGGGTAATGTCTGAAACCACACAAACAGCATAAGCATTGTAGGGTTTGGGCTAGGGTTTGTCTGAATAGCCAGAACAGCACCTGAAGCCGGTCTGCTTTGGATAGTCTCTGCAATAAGGAATCAAAATCAAGGCACCAAGTCACACCTATCTTCTCCTTATTCTTCCCACAACAGTTTGCTGGGTTTTATGTGGCAGAAGTCAGTTGTCTTCTGCAAGGACTCTTTATCTGCTCCCTCTTCTCCCAACTCTACCTGTCTGCAAACTCAAGTATTAAGTGAAACCCTCAAAATGTTGGGGAACAGTCCACAAAACACCGGCACAGAGGGCAAGAAGATCTACACCCCATAACCTGCACATTTTGTTAAGAGAAAGGGAACAGAAGATAAAAAGTGAACTTGTAATTCGGGGGAGGAAGAGCTGAGGTAAAGGCTAAAAGAGCTCTTTTTCCTCTTGGTAAAACTGATTAGAAGGAATGCTGTGCCCCACACCTCAGAAGCCTCTCATTTACGTTCTCAAACCAGGAGGGGAGAGGAGCCGTCCAGAGAGGCTAAGAAAAGCCCCCTCTCAGGGTTCACGCCCCAACCATTGTACCTTTTGGGACTGACTGGGGTGTGGTCTGCGGGGTGAGGATGGGCTCCCTTCTAGTTCACCCTTTGGTTATTCCTTTGTCCAGGGAACTGGAAAGCACCCCCAATGTGATGGTTAAAGTAGAAAACCGTAGACAATTCAAGTGAGCCCAGCCCTAGAAACAGCCTGGACTTCTGCAAGGGTTAACACAAGTGTCTATTCCTGTAGGTTACTATTGCTATGATGAAATACCAGAACCAAAGCAAGCTGGGGCAGACAGGGTTTATTGAGCTTACACGTTCACGTCACTGTTCGTCATGGAATGACGTCAGGACAGGAACTCAAATAGGCCAGGAACCTGGGGCAGGAGCTGAGGCAGAGGCCAGAGAACAGTGCTACTTTCTGGCTCGCATCACATGATTTTATCAGCCTGCTTCCTGCTTCCTTATAGAACCCAGAACCACCAGCCCAGAGATGGCACCACCCATAATGTCGTAAGTCCTCCCGCATCAATAACTAAGAAAATGCCCCGTACGCTTGCTCACAGCCTGATTTTATAGAGGCATTTCCTCAGTTGAGACCCCCTCCTCCCCAGTGACTCTAGCTTGCGCCAGGTTGACTTAAAACTAGCCTGCACAACTTGATATTGATTTTTCTTTGGATCTGAAAGTCCTCACAGAGGCCTGTAGGTGAAGGGCTTGTTTACCAGCCTGCACCAATCCTAGGAGGTGATGGCACCTTGGGACAGTGGAGCCACATGAAAGGAAGATCACTGGAGACCCTTGGCCCTTACTTTCCTTATCTGAGTCCCAACCAGAGCTCCGTTCTACCACATTCTCCACCATAATGTCTGTTCTCCCCGTAGGAATACAACTGTAGATGAGGGACTGAGAGCACCCTTCCTGCTGAGAGGTGAGCCGTTTTGCTCTTCCATAATCACTACCTTCCCACAGGCCCCAAAGGGAAGCAACAGAGCCAGCTAAGCAAGGACTAAAATCTTTGAAAACGGTGAACCAAAATAAATCTTTCTGCCTTGCGCAACAGTATGTAGGGTAATTATTGGTGATGGAAAACTATCACAATATTAAACCAGCGAAGTCTTCCAGGGTCAGCATTTGCATAGTAAGAGCAAACTGATATCTGAGACCAAGGGTAAGTGCTCAGAAACATGAAAACATGTCCGTACAGTAAGTAAGACAGAGGCGTGCGAAACTGCCTTTGGAAGCTTACCCAGGGATCTCTCCTTCGTTTGATTGGTCGACCTCACCACGGGAAGGCTCGCCCGAGTCCGGCTGCCTCTAGCGAAAGGGCTTGGTACTTCTCCCTCAGACATGGCTTCCAAAGAGTCACCAGACGTCTCTGATAAATGCTCAACCGGATCCCCCAAATTGGGAGGGTGAGGACTGTGGGACAGCTTGGGACTTTTTGTCTGCAAAAGATATTTTAAAAGAACGTGTTATCACGATAAGAAAGCATTATTTATCATTTCTCAATATGGATTTATTATTGCCGTGATATTTCCAATGCCGGCTCTGGGCAGGAAGAAAACCACCGCAAGGATTACTCTGGGAGTCAGTAGTAAACATCTCTGGAAAAAAATGTCCTTGATGATCCCATTACAAATCATAATCACTGGGTCCTGGAAAGACTTGATACCATAGTGTAGAGGCATACCAGGACAGGGAAGCGGGGGTGGGTTGATTAAGAAAGAGGAGATGGCTTACGGGATTTTCGGGGGAGGGGAATCCAGGAAAGGGGACAACATTTGAAGTGGAAATAAAGAATATACCTAATTTAAAAAAAAGAATTATAATCATTAGATATTTACCTTATAAATGGCATAAGATGGGGACAAACCTGAACTATAGGAAAGACCGGTGGAGAATCATCACCTCTGCCAAGCAGATTCTCACAACAGTTAAGATATAACAGCCGGGACTGTACCCAGTGTGAATATTAGGCTCACACTAGAGTGAAGTGGTCTTCACAGTTTTCTATAAAGAACTGATGTCAGAAGCTGGAGAGATGGCTCAAGGGTTAATATCCACTGGCTACTACATGAAACTCGCCTCGTCATGTTCACCATCGAATGAAGTCAGGCAGGAACTCAAACAGGGCACAAACCAGGAGGCAGGAGCTGATGATGAACCCAGGTTCAGTTCTCAGGGCACACACAGCAGCACATAACCACCTGTACCTCCAGTTCTAGGGGACCCTCTGCTGGCCTCTAGGTCTTAGTCATGCAACAGTCATGCACTGACATACATGCGGACACACACTAATATACATATGTTAAATTAAATTAAACTTGTCCAAGCATGGCGACTTAATCTTAGCACTCAGAAGGCAGAGGCAGGGAGGTGTATGAATTCAAGGCCAGCCTGGTCTACAGAGTGCATCCAGGGCAACATAGAGAAATCTTGCCCTACCCCAACCAAACTAAATAACCAAATCAAAACAATGAACAAAACAAACAAAAATGTATTTGTAACTCATTTAAGTTACACAGGGAGAGATGTTAATATCACCATTGACGCCGGGCGGTGGTGGCACACGCCTATAATCCCATTACTTGGGAGGCAAAGGCAGGCGGATTTCTGAGTTCAAGGCCAGCCTTGTCTACAAAGTGAGTTCCAGGACATCCAGAGCTACACAGAGAAACCCTGTCTTGAAAAAGCTCCCCCCCCACCAAAAAAAAAAAAATCACCATTGATTGCATCTGTTCTGTGGCAGAGGACACTCAGTAAGTTGTTTAGTTTGGGTTTTTATCTCCCTTGTTAATCTGCAGACAAGTAATAACCCCACCTACACACTGCCCAATATAATTTCACTGTGAACTACTGTTTAGACTGCTATGCTAGGGAGCGAGTATGTCAAATGCCCATTATCTGCTAATAGATAATACTCCTCAAACATAAACCATGGGGGTCAGTACTGTCCAGAAATCAGGGCGTTTGGCACCGGGAGATGTCAAACAGCTCCTGAATTAATTGATGATGTGTATGGAAAGCCATAAATAACCCAAGGGAATTATGATAAAAGTATAAATATGAATTGTGTGTTGTATTCATTCACATTTCAATGACTGTCCACCAGAACCCCACTTCTATGCTCTAGGCACCAGGCTTGGGCCTAAGGAGAGACTGACGCAGCATGAAGACGAAGCTTTTCCTCATGGTGTCTATAATCCATATGGAGACATACATTAAAGAGAAGGGGGAAGGCTGGGTGTGGTAGCGCACACCTTTAGTCCAAGCACTGGAGACCATGAATATCAGAGTGGGACCACCCTGTGGAGCACCCTGTCTACAGAATGAGTTCCAGGACATCCAGGGCTACACAGATGAGAACTGTCTAAAAAAAAAAAAAAAACCAAGAAACCCCAAAAAACCGCGAGAGATGGGGTGCAATCGGAGGAGTTTGTCATCCAAGATTGGCAGTAGAAGTTGGTGTGCATATCTAGTCAGAAACATGTATAGGTTGATATCTAGGAAGAAACAAATTGAAGAGAGGGTCTGAGCTAGAGTAGAAGGGGAAAGTCCAGAAATGCATACTGGTTGTGTGGACCAACTCCTGCAAAGTCCGTGGGGCAGAGAGAAGCCGTGGGGGCTGGACATTTATGGCGGAGAGAGCAAGAGGAATCACAGTAGGAATTCTCAGCTGACCCAAAGGCAATGGTGTGGCACCGACTACTCAGATAGGGAGAGGGGTGGATGGTGACGGGATGAAGATGCTTTTCTAGATCACAGCGGCTGCTGGACAGAGACTGGAGATAATGACACAGGCCGAAGGGAGGAGTTACAGAACGGAGAGGAGGAGTTACGGAACTTCATAGAGCAGAGAAGAGCTTGGGAACTTGGTGAACCCTAGAAAATGGACACGTGGTCTCAATCTTCCCGTCTCCCCTGGGCCAGTGCTGACCTACACCGCATGACTCCAGCCACCTTGTAGGAGGCAAACTGATCTAGAACAACCAGGCAGCTGACTTTACTAAGATGCCAACGGAGCTGGGGGTGGAGGTGGGGGTGGGGGTGGGGTGGAGGTGGGGCAGTGGTAGGGTACAGGCTGTCTCCAAGGGCCAGGCTTGTTGGATTGCTGCATTCCTTGACTCCCTTCCTGCTGCCTGAGAATGCCCGTCCATCAGGCACAGAACACAAGGAGCCCAGCACTGAGGCTTCCTTGGGAGTGACCTGAACAGTCACAGGGGGAGTCCTGACGCCCAGTGAGCTGCACTTATTTTATAACTCCTCTGGATATATCTGGAGGGTTTTTTTTAATTTAAATCAAAAGATACTGAAAATTATGTTGCATTTCCTGCTTTAATGATTTAGCTACTAATCTTTGAGTGAAGCCACAATCAATCAATCGTATGTGATACCTGTTCACCTGTTCGTTAACAGATGATTCAGCTAGACTCCTCCCTAGGACCTAGACTTGCATATTCTCTCTCTCTCTCTCTCTCTCTCTCTCTCTCTCTCTCTCTCTCTCTCTCTCTCCTCTTTTCTGTTTGCCCTTTTCTCTGCCTCTATCCCTTTTCCCAGGTCCCCACTCCCTTCCCTTCCCCCACAATAAACTTCCCTTAAATCAGGCCTGCTGCATTTCTCAGGGCGACACCTCGGCCTGGGCCTGCCAGACACCACCTGCTGTCACCGCATTTATATTTCATTACAATACTACTAAGGGACTTATATAAAGATGGCATCAGCTTCTACCGCGTTACCCAGACAGCCACACCTCGCTGCACCCTCCTACAGGGGGAAACACGAAGTCAGGTCTTCCCCTCCTGTGACCTGCAGTGAGTGACGTGCCTTCCAGAGAAGCCTGCACAGCCGAATGAAACTCAGCCATTACACGCCAATGAGATTGTGAACCACGATTCCAGCCAGAAACAAGGCCATTCACAGGCAGATCATCGCCCCTGTAGCTTTGTTTTCCTGTGCAAGCTTCCAAAGCAGATTATTTCCCAATTTACTTTTTATGAAGTTGGCTTCTATTATGGTGAAGTGATACTCCACGCGACTGTTTTTCTTCCAGTCTGGGATCCAACCAAGCACATTATCCGGCTAGGGAAACAGCCCTAAATCTCACTCCTCGCCTACCTCACCAAGATGCAGAGAAATGGCTGTGGTCACCAATGGAAGAGCCTCTTCATTACGCTAGGGAGCCTCTCAAAGCTAGATGTGCTCTATCCAGAGAGGCGGGCGGTGAAGAGGAAGGATTCACTTAGCCTAGCGAAATAGCAAGGAACAATATTCCTTTGAGCCTTACGGCAGTCTCTGCGGTAGACATCCTAGCATCCTATGGCTACCAAAATGCGTGTGATGAGCTGCTATTTTCCATTGCAATAGGCAATAATCCTTGAAGAAAACGAACCATCAAATCTCTATTTCTTGTTCAGGGTCATTACAGTAGTAAGTAAATAGAACGGAGATGAACCCGTTGATACCTTTTCTAACTTCCTCTGTATAAACTCTTTGGTTCTAAATGTGTACTTCTCTTGATTTTCATGTCATTCGGTTTATTGTTGAAAACCATCCCTGCACATTAGCAATGTCCCCCAAACACCGCACCCGCCTCTCAGATGCCAACTTACTGCTGAGACCGATCTTCTGCTCACAGGAAAGACAATGGAAATGGTCGGCACTGGTATTGGATAGCTCGTGATGTGCTGTATTGAAAGATATAACCTGCACCCAGCACATTAGCCTCACACCAAAAGCCATGGGCTCAGTTGCTAAGATGACATGAACTGGGCATGGCGACGCCCCGGAGCACTTGAGAGGTAGAGGCGGGAGACTCACAAGTTCAAACTCTCTTCAGCTACCTAGCCAATTCAAGTCTGAGGCCAACCTAGGACTGCCTCCAACACAAACAACAAAACGGAGCCACATATCTGTAACATGTCAACAGGGAGAGGCCCGTGGGCATGTCACTGTGAAGGCAGGCGAGAAGATTCGCAGGCGTAAGAAATGCGGGTGTGGGGCTGGAGAGATGGCTCAGTGGTTAAGAGCACTGACTGCTCTTCCCAAGGTTCTGAGTTCAAATCCCAGCAACCACATGGTGGCTCCTCCGTAGAGATCCAGTGCCCTCTTCTGGGGTGTATGAAGACAGCTACAGTGTGCTAACATACAGTAAATAAATAAATCTTTAAAAAAAAAAAAAGAAAGAAAAGAAAGGAAAAGAAAAGAAAAGCGGGTGTGGAGGACAGATCAGTGGCTGGCCGCTTGCCAAGCACACCGAGGTTCTGGGACTTATCCTCAACCCAGCAAAGCTAAAAACAAAAAAATGAAAAGTGGCTTGGGAGAGGAGAACTTGAGTGTGGGAGATGTTGGGTTGCTGTGAGCCCTTTCCCCTAATCGGGACCAATCAGTAGTCACCTAAGCAGGATGAGACCGATCCAATTCTTTCTCTCAGAAACCACCGTGGGTCAGGGAATTTACTGTGTGATGATGAAAGAGACCAAAGGAGTGGTGAGAAAGAGGACGGATAGGAGGGGCCACAGAGACTGGTGTGCTGATTCAGAGGTGAGAGGTGCCCGGCCCACTGCCTAGGCTTTCGGCTCCCAGTGACTGGTGGAGGTGGGCTATGCCACAGGGTGGGGCTTACGGCTAGTTCTACCCTCCATTCCAGTATTGTTCTTCCACTGTTTCCAGAAGATTCTGCATCTCATTAGCAAAGGATTACTTTAAAACCAATTTTAGTCGTCCCTCCCTCCTGCCCAGGATGAGGCGCTACTCAGATTTATAACATGAGTGACAGCCAGGGAGAGCACTTAACTCTCTTGAGACCAAGCAAACAGCACCAAGTGGCTAGGGGGGGGATTGTAATATAGAGGGGTGCTGCTTAGTTTCCAAAAGTCTGAGGCGATGAAAAACAACAGTCAGAAGAGATCCTGCCTTACGACTCAAAGGTAGAGTGTATGACCTGGGTTTAAACTCCAGAAATAAACAAAGCAAACTCATACCCCTTACTAGTCATTGTGTGTGTGTGTGTGTGTGTGTGTGAGAGAGAGAGAGAGAGAGAGAGAGAGAACATGGTGGTGTGTGCAGTCACCATGTTACTTACCAATACACTTACCCTTCCTAAAGTGTGTTCTTAAGGAGGGCTTTGTCTCACCAAGTGATGATGGTGTGAGGGGATTCATATGGCTCTCTCCCATGTCTTTATCTACAAGTCTCTGACTAAATTCCCAGACATCATCTCTTCCTGATGACAGGAGGGGGAGGGCAGGAACTACCATCTCAGGTTCCTACTGCCCTGGACCAGATGGTTCCTATGTGGTAATTCCAGCAGAAGCAGTGCCTAAGCCTTGTACACTGAACTAGCAGATGACAGACCCAAAGCCCAGTATGTAGGCGAGGAATCTGCTTCTCATTGCTGAGTTACTTAACCAGGACTTAGAGATGCTGGCTCTGGGTCACCGTCTACCAAGAATTGGTCACATACAACCTTTACTGGGTCACAGTTGGCTTATGTGTTCCTATTGAACATTCCTTTTTCGACAGAACTCAAACACATTACACACTATATCATACAAAGAAGAAAGAGTACTGTCACCCAGCAGAAAAGAACTAAGGCACCCTACATGCTAAGGCCTCTACAGTACCTGCTTTGTACGAACATTTGTCTAGGCCATGGTTAGAGCTTCTTTTTGGCTCTAACTCTGGAGAATGCTTTGACTGGCGCACATTACATTCCTCCAACATCTACCACAAGCTACATGTGACTAGGGTTTCAGGTTTGTGCTTATTGTGCGTGTGCGAGAGAGAGAGAGAGAGAGAGAGAGAGAGAGAGAGAGAGAGAGAGAGAGGTTGCAGCATTTAAATACTGTAGCCAAAGAGGAAAGGAAATCAAAGATTAATCATCAATGACTGCTTTTTCTTTCTCATTTTCAGACCTTTTAAACTCTAAACCAAAATGCTGAGGTCCAGCAAAACAAATCCGAAACGAAGCTATCTAGGATATGCTAATTGCCAGGAACAGTGGGATGTCTGGTTGGCCAAAGTATTCAGATCACAGTCTGTTTTGAAAAGAAAAATCAACACTGCCTTAATGAACTTTTCCTTCATCCTAATGAACACCCAATTTGCCACAGAGCTCTCAGAACCACAACGCAAATGTATTCAGAAGGACTCATTCCTGGGCCTTGTTAATTATCTCCTTCCCTGAATCACGACACTTTGTTCTTGGGAATCTTTCAAATCACCCTAGTCAAAATTCTCACTTGAACTGAAGAGAGCCGTCTCACTGCTAGGAACAAACTAAGTATTATCCTGTCATGAGTCAAGCAAGGAATCTAATTCTCCTCTCTCATCTTCAGTCCAGCAACACTTCATCTTTGAAGAAAATTTAGTTACTAGTAAGGGTCTGGGCAAGGTTCAGTTTACAGCCCCCTTTCCATGGCCCAGGGGTGGTCAACGTCTTCCCATTTCTGCCATTTTTTTCACATCAGAAGGCTTTCGAGTTTGTAACTGGAAATGGGAAGGAAGACAAAGGGCTTGGTAGAGCACACCAGACTTCTGGGCTTTTGTCCTTACAGACACCCACCCTGGGTGGATGCAGCCACCCAAGTTTTTGTCATCCAGGCCAGGCATCTGCCATTCTCAGCTGAGTTCCAGAAGCCAAAGCCACCTTTGGGAGCTGCTAGCCTAGAACTTTGAATAGCTTCTTGCTTTTCCCCCACAGCCTCGGTGATTCTTAGGAAAAAATAATCAGAGCCTGGACCACTTGGGTTCCTCAGTACCATCCTTATGGTGATGGATGGTCAGGGGAGGGAGTACACTGGGCATGTCAGTGGACATGTGAACTGCAATATAAATGGAAGAAAGAAGTAGGGGCTAGACCAATCTTGTGGCTATCAGATGGTTTCAACTCTAGAGACCCAGTGAAATGGAGGAGTCAAGTAAAGGAGCTTAAAAAAAAAGGATGGGCGGAGACATGAAAGAGCCCTGCTGCCACTCAAGAAGGCCGCACACACCCACTCAAGATGGAGTGCTTGGTGTCTTCCTGGATGTTTCATGTCAGGACACAGGACAGGCTTCCAACAATGCAGTACTTTCAGTCCCATATATAGAAACTGGGAGTTTAAGTCCAAGCCCTTGTCTGAATGCCAACTCGCAACTCTTCTGAAGGTTCTTCAATGACTTCTCCTTGAGCTCGGAAAAGTCAGTATTTCCGCTCCCTTGTTTGGACGAAGGTTACTAGTTCTTCCCTAAGATTTATTTTGATGACTTTCCCCTGATAAACGGTGCCCATACCCTGTTTCTTCAAGGCTCGGATGTCAATGCTACCCTCCCTCTGCCGCCGAGAGTGCCCAGACGTTATTCACATCTTTCACCTGTGAAAACATCCGTGTTTGGTCTGGAGTGAAACCCGACGATTCAGCAGTGGAACTAAGTACAGCTGCGTCTTCTCTTTCAGGCTCCCCTCCCCGTGTGCATGGTTCATTGTCGGATCAGAAGGATGTAGGAGCCGACGTGCCAACTGCTCGCTGCCCGTAGACAGCCTGGCCAGAGCCATCCCTGACATCTGTGCCACCAGCTGCCTATGGTCATGAGCAAGGGTGGGGCCTTCTGCCTTGGCCATGGAAGTCCCTTTCTACAGATGCAGCAGACAGATGACAAGGACAGCTCTGTCACAAAGAGGTATGTCCTTGTCCTTTAACCAGAGGTGCCCAATGTTTTGACATATATAACATGATTCTGTTGTCTTCGGATGTGTTGCATTACCTGCATGCCGCAGCAGGGTACATATGCCTGTAAAGAATACCAGGCTATAGACATGATCTCCGCGAGCATCTTTTTTTGTGTGTGTTGGTTTCGTCTTTTGATGTCCAACCCTATCAGTTATAGGAAAATGGGAAACAACAATGTTTCTTTTAGATTTTAAAAACAAGAGGAAACATTTTTGCCCCAAGAAGCATGAATAGGTATTTCCTTATCATAGAAGAAGAATTTCCTGAAACACGGCATGTTGGGAAGGGAGCTACTAGAGGTTTCCAGCCAGTCATAGGACTGACGTTTGTGAATGTGCTTTCTCTTTGGGTGAGGGTTTCCTTTACTGGATTCTCCATGCAATCAATTACCGCATCCCTTCCCTCCTCGATCTGAAACAAGTAATGTATGCATAACAAACAGGCAAGGGCTTGAACAAGCCTTGTGCCTCCACAGTCCCCGCTGGCCTCTGCTGGAATTCTCAGCTGCAGATGCTACTGGAATTCAGAGGCAAGAATGCACTTGAAAAGCTTTGGGATAAAAGGCATCAGTGAGGACTCTTCTTACCCCGGGGATGAAAAGGAGAGGGACCTGCTTGCAAGCTTTGAAATTCTGAATAGAATACAATCTGTGCTGAAGACTCACCTTGGAAGCCTCCTAGTGAAAGCCATTAGGACCCCACACACATACCTCCACCCTCGGCCCCTGAAGCCTAGGCTCCAAGGCCTTTGAGAGGATATGTGTGAGGCCCGAGGCTGGGGGTGGAATCCCTAAAGGTGAATTGAATTGTAAAGGAACCAATCAGGTTATTTTCCCCCTAGAAGCAAAGGTTCAACAGCAGCTGAAGGCACAGACAGTATCTCAGGAACTCTTACCTCCACGCTGGAGATGGCCTTGGGGAGGTGTAGGTGGCCACACCCTCTCCAAATATCTCAGAAAGTTTTTGCTGTTGCTTACAAGTGTACTCTGAGCACACACCCACATCCAAGCCTACCCTCTCACGCACTCTTCCCAACCACCATCACAACCACCACATGTTCACTTTCACTGCAGAGTTTCCATTAAAACAAAACAATCTGAACAAACAAACAAACAAAAAAGCAAAAACAAACTATGAGAGTTTCAACTACCTTTTCAATAGAATCCTGCTCTGTTTGTTTCTAACACTGTTGTGTGGATTGCTTTGGTTTGGTTTAGTTTAGGTTTTTTTTTTTTTTTTTTTTTTTTTTTTTTTTTTTGGTAACCCGAGACAGGGTTTCCCTGTGTATCCTGGGCTGTCCTGGACCTCTGTAGACCAGGCTGGACTCAAACTCACAGAGATCCACTTGCCTCTCTGCCTCCCAAATACTGGGATTAAAGGCATGTGCCCCACTGCCTGGCCCAATATGTTATTAAATACCGGGATTTGGGGAAACAGACAGAGGACCAGATTAAGAACATGAGAGCTTTGTGTTTCACTCAACTGTCTTGTGGACTGCAGACAAATTCCAACAATGTACTACTGAAACACTTGAAACCATTCTGAACATCAATAATCAGCTAAATGATAAAATCAGACGAGGTGGAGGTGTATCTCATTGGTGGAGTATTTACTTGCACAGTACTGATACATCCTTGGGTTCCATTCCCCAAACCGGGAAAAAAAATAAACAACTAAGATAATCAGACCATTTACTTGATATTGTTAAGGTAAGGAGAATGTCTTAAAACTCAAGAGGACAGCATTTGTGAACGAGGAGCTCCACAAAGTATTTTCTTGTATTGCTCTCTCAGAGTTTCTGGGCAGCTCAGCTGTTGAGGTTTGCTCTTTTGATATGCATTGTAATGATAAGTACTGGTCCCCAAGGCTCAACGTGGGATGCCAATACGTTGTTGAAAAATTTTAATCTCAATCTGTGGTTTCTACCCTACCTTTGACCATTCAGTTCCGGGATAATAAACCTTTATCAGCTCTAGAGTTGGGCAGATAGATATGTTTACTCTCTATGCTATTAGAATCTATTTTCCCATTAATAACTCCAAATGATCATTTGCCGTGCTGCGTCTGGGCTGCTCTGACCTTTAATGGGTCAGCCCGTGCTTTCATGACTCGTTCAACCCGTGGCTGCTTCCTCCTCTCCCACCTTCTCCCTCTTCATGGTCTCTGAGCCTGGGAACACCAAGCCCCGCCTCTCTCAATTCTGCCCAGCTATAGTCTGTGGGCATCATTATTCAGCAATCAGGAATAACTTGGAGGTGAGGACACATAGCATCACTTGGGTCTATGTGTGGACTCTTTCTTCTCTGGGGCAACTGGGCCTTGGGGGCCTGCACTTATCATTATAAGACATAGCAGTAGACGAAAACTCAACACTCAGCTTCCTACCATAAGGTAACTCATGGGTTTCCACAATGGTTAGAAGGACACACCATGGCTTAATGTGCAGTTGCCTAGCTAGTCTGGAGAACGGTGACTTCCAATTTCAAAATGGAAGTGGGTGTGAGGTAGTCACTGAAGGGAAGGACAAGTGACATCAGTTTCTAACCTTAACCTCTTGCCACTCCAGTGTGGAATCTCCAAAAGTCACTACTATAATTGTACCTTATCTATAATGCAACAAGACAGAAAAGGAAACAAAACGCTTGACTGAGGCCTCAGATACCCAATTATTTGTTGAGAAGCTAAAAAGAAAGAAAAGAGTGGGGCGTGGGGCATGGGGCAGACATCTTTAATCTTAACCCTCAGGAGGTAGACAAATGTGTGTATCTCTTTGGGTTTGAGGATAGCCTGGTCTACATTGTAAACTTCAGGTCAACCTGGGATACAGAATGAGACTCTATCTCAAAAAGAAAGAAACAAACAAAAAAAGAAGCAAGAAACAGAGAACAGAGGATTTCTTTCCTTTAAGCATAAGGAAAACAGAGAGAAAAAAATGACACCCTCCAGAATCAGCAAGGCTCTGGGTTCTTGTACCCACTAATTCCTAAAAAAGAAAAAATAAAGGTATTGAACAGGATCCCAGACCCCGCACTGTTTATAACTGAGAGGAGAAAAAAAATTTCCCAGACCACAGTATCAAATCTAAGTTCTGCAGGTTTGAAAAACGGCTCAGGGAAGAGTGTAGGGCAGCAGGGGTGAGCTCACCACAGCCAGCAAGCACCCTCCCCTCCGTGTTTCTGTTCAGTGTACAAGATACGTGTGTGGGGGGGGATGTGGTGAAGAGCACTCTGGTTTGCATGAATTATAAAATCCACTATGGAAACATGAAAATAGTTCATATGAAATTAAGGACAATCACCTTTCAGAGCTGGGCAGCTGCAAGCCGTGACCACACCGGGTTTGGTCGTGAAGGCCGCATTTAACGTTTTTTTAAGGACGAGGTCTTACTGTGTAGGGTAGCTCTAAGACCTGGCTGGCCTCACCCAACACACAGAAATCCACCTGCCTCTGCCTCTAGAGTGCTGGGATTAAATAAAGGCCTGTGCCATGCAGCCTGGCCCCAAATTTAACTTTTAAAAGTCTATCTATTGGAGCAGGAACTTTCTAATTTGAGCTTGTTCTAAACAGAAGATCAAAGGGGCCGTTATCTAAAAAGGGAAGGTGAAGAGTTCAACCTTGTCACTGGACACTGCCCAAGAGGGCTGGGGCACCTCTGGAGAGAGGCAGACAGCTAGACAGTGAGGCGAGGCGCTTCCTGAGCCTTTGCATCTGGGGCCTCCCAGTGGTTCTGACGTTTGCATATTCAGGAGACGATGAGGAAATAAATAATCCCACGTCTGGGGGATGAAAAGGATGTGGGTGACTATGCCACAGCTTTGGTTGGCACAGCTATCTAACACCGAGCCACACGACGGGGGACACTTCCCATCTCTCGGAGCCTGAACAATCTGAACTCAGGCAGTAGGAAGTGGAGGGCCTTGAGTTTAAAGGTAAACAAGTATCATTAGGTCAATGACGGACTGCCCGGAGGCCATCCCCAGCACTGCCACTAACTGACCACGTGGAGTCAGGAAAGCTACGGAATCTTTCTGTGCCTCCGTCTCCTCATTTGCAAAATGGGGATCTCAGGACACCTACCCTCTTGGGCGACAGCATTCAGAACGGCACACGGGCTCAGTGAGTTCCAGAATAACACACCTGACCCCATCCTTGCTATATGGAAACATGGCCCAGCCCAATGATCTGGATCCATTCCATTGCTAGATCTGTATCAAGCCAGCCATGTGAATCCAAAAGTTTTACGAGTGCAAGCAAGACACTGTCTTGTTTCCCAGAGGACTCTGGCTCATACGCTGGTTGTGAAGGGTCTCATTAGGGAAGACCGTCTTTTAGAGGACCACGCGGAGAACGCAACCTTCTGTATTACTGCTCAGTCTCCAAACCGATTTATGGAAAATTCAGTAGGCATTTGAGGCAAGCGTGCAGTTAGTGCTCGTTCTAATAATATTCACTCTCACCACTGCAAACCACGCGCATGCTTCCCAAAGCTGCAGGTGCTCAGTCTTGGTTGTTTTGAATCCACGCTTGGGGTAAATGGGAAAATGCAGGCAATCTGGTCAGGTCGGCCACAGAGATCAGAACACCACAAGCCTTTGAGTGAAAAAGGGCACACACGGGGTGAAGCTCAGTGCAGAAAAAGGGAAGATGGTGTACTAACTCGCTGAGACGCCTCGATTTTCATCAAGTACCTTTGAATGTCAAGTTCTGCCTGGAGAGATACCAGCATGCACTGCAAAGCCTGTGACCAGGAGACAGAAAGAAGAGCGGAGTGAAAACAGGAAGAGAAAAGGGGCAGGTTGCCCAGAGGGACCACCTAGCCCTTCACAATAATGATGTAGCAAAGTTACCCCTCCCGAGGGAAAGAAGAGATAGGGCGGACCCCATCCATTTATTTTTTAAAACAACGTTGAGTGCAAAGCCTGATTACCAGAGGTCTCCTCAAATGTCCGGACACGGGGGTGGATCACTTCATCTTGCGTCACCTGAGAATGTGCCACACTGACCCACTGTCTCCAGGGTACGGAGGACTTAACAGAGCCTGCCCAGCCAATGAAACATCTTGCTGAGTCAGCAAACAGGCTGGGGGGAGGGGGTTGGGGGGGAGGGGCGGGCTGGAGGTTATCACGAAGATTTACACTGGCCCCTGGGCCCACAGCTTCTCTTGCCTGTCTTTTTTTTTTTTTTTTTAAAGATTTATTTATTATTATATGTAAGTACATTGTAGCTGTCTTTAGACACACCAGAAGAGGGCGTCAGATCTCATTACCGATGGTTGTGAGCCATCATGTGGTTGCTGGGATTTGAACTCAGGACCTTCAGAAGAGCAGTCAGTGCTTTTAACCGCTGAGCCGTCTCACCAGCCCTTGCCTGTCTTTCTAACATAGTACCATGTGTGGTCCTCTGTCCGCATCTGCACACTGACACCCAGGACGCTGCAGCCACTCTGTAGGCCGGAGGAATGATCAGCGTTTAACCCAAAGCAGGAGTGCTCACACTCGAGCCCGACGGCCCTTGAGCAGTCTTCCAATAATAACGGGGCTTAGCATGCCGGTGCTTACTTAGTTCAGCTTAATTTTCTTTGATGCTACTGATCTATTTTTGAACGCCTTACAAACAAACAAACAAACAAACAAAAAAACCCAAACAAACTAGGTAGATGCATTGGAGAGACTACTCGGAAGTAAGAGCAGGCCTGCTCTCTTACAGGATTGAGTTTAAGTCCCACCACTGATATTAGACATGTCACAACCACCTGTGACTCCTTCAGAGTCCAGTGTCCTCTTCTGGATCTTTTGGGCACCCGCATTCACATGTGCACATAGTCTTTAGTCATGTACACCCACAGACACACACACACACACACACACACACACACACACACACAGAATTAAAAAGGTTTTTTAAATTCAAATCTTTAATAATGATCTCTGGTAGAAAATATTTTGTGTTTTGAAAATGAAACTTTGTATAATCCTAACACAAGAATGATCATTTCTTACCTTAGCCAAATGCAGTCTTTTCCCTGCATGTAGGATTGGTCATAAATTTAGGTATATCCATGCAGATTATCAACACATAGGGTCTCTGAAATCAATTGTAACCTGGCATGCTGACAAACGTCTATAATCCTAGTGTTTGGAGGGGTGGGGCAGGAGGATCATGAGTTCAAAGTTAGGCTGTCCTATAGAAAGACCTGGTCTTAAAAGTTTAATGAATAGCTTCTTAGAAATTATGTTGGTCAAGATTGAGTATAATAATTAAACACACACTTTTAATTCTATCACTTGGGAGGCAGAGGCAGGTGGATTTCTGAATTTGAGGACAGCCTGCTAATACAGAGCAAATTCTAGGACAGCCAGGCCAGGACTACACAGAGAAATCCTGTCCTTTTTTTTTTAATTTTATGTTCATTGGGATTTTGCCTGCATGTATGCCTATGTGAGAGTCTGGAGTCCAAGTTACAGACAGTTGTGAGCTGCCATGTGGGTACTCGGAATTGAACCCAGGTCTTCTGGAGGAGCAGTCAGTGCTCTTAAAAGATGAGACATCTCTAGCCCCGTGAAACCCTGTCTTCAAAAGCTAAAACAAACAAATAAAACCACTAAACATGTATCATTGTAATAAGATTGCATGTCTATGATGCATGGTTCCATTTCATACATATAGTACATATATCACTATACCATATATGTGCATTTATGTCTGAGTAACTCTGTCATTTAGGATCATACACATCAGCTATAGACTATAAGACAAGAAAGAGCCTTGGAATAAGGAAAGCTGTTCTTCAAAGCCAGGCCAAGTCTCCAGACATTAACTGTGTTAAAATATTCTACCCACAATGCTCTTAGGAGCTACAACCAGTAAAAGAACTTTTTAGGACCTTCACAGGGAACAAAGAGCGACAGTCTTTGAAGAACTATCTGCTAGCCTGACCTCATGAAAGCCCCTTTTCCAGTAAATATATTCTCCTCAGAACCGAGAGGGTAGCAGTAGGGCCCTCTGAATCTCTGCGCAGAATTTACAGGCTTCATCAACTAGGAAAGAAGTAGCTTGAAGCAGGTCACAAATAATAGAGCCCTGGAGGTGTGTGGTAAATAAACGTGTAAGAAGGAAATAGGATGATAGATTTGAAGAGCTGCTGTGCTTAGGCAAGAAGCAAAAGGCTACAGAAAAATCACACTTCCTGCCACAAGGCAAAAATGAGCACAAAAGATCTTGTGGCACAGAGGAGACTTAAGTTGACCTGCAGTGGAATCTTGACCCACAAGGAGATCAGGGGAAGACCTTTCTAGAAGGTCCATGGATCCAAAGGAGGACGAACTCGGGGCCAGCAGCTGGGCATGGTGGTGCTCCCTGCAACCCTAGCATTCTGGAGGCTTCAAGCTGGATAGCTAAGCCTGAGCTGTGAAGGCATCGTGAGAGGCTGCTTCAATCAATCATTCAGCCTCTGGAGTCATTACGGAGTCGTTTTCGAGGTTACAAAGGAGACTCACAGAGAACGCTTGACTTACCAGTGGGTAGGAAACATTTAAAACCCAACAAGAAAACAAAACAAAACAAAACAAAACAAAACAAAACAAAACAAACCAGCAGAGATTTAGTCAGGTCTCTTTTATACACCACTCAAACCAAGCAGACACCACTTAGAAGCTGATGTAGGGCTCTGACTGGGAAATAAACTAGTGCCCAAAGACCAAGAGAGGTGGCAAGGAAATTACTTCATAGAAATAATTTAATTAATTATTAATTAATTTAGGGGGCTGGGGACAAACACAGGTGCCACAGCTGTGTGGAGAGGTCAGAAGACAACTTGCAAGATTCAGTTGTCTACTTCTATCATGTGGGTTCCAGGGTTAAATTCAAGTCTCCAGGCTTGGTGGCCCTCTGAGCCATCTTGCTGGCCCCCAAAGAAGCTACTCTTGATGAAATCTCTTGGTTGTCAAGGAACCACTCATCACTTCCGGGAAATAACTGGAGTGGTACAAAAAGCAATGGTGCCATAAAAATTACTCGGGAGGATAACATTTGTTTCAAACATGACTAATTAAAAATTGAACAGCCATCAGAATGAAAGCAGTAATTGGTGGGCGCTGCCATTTACGGAAAGATTCAGAATCCTGAGATCTTTTTCCAGAAGAATGACACAGAGCGCTGCTGCCCACAGCCCAGGCAGGCGATGGGCGATGGGGATTTTCTTCTTCAGCTCTACCTATTTCTGAGTTTTCAATAACAACCCCAAAGCGTGAACGGAGCCGAAGCAACAGACGGGTGTCCTGGGGTGGCGGCGAGAGATGGCAAATGGCTAGAACTCCAAAAGGTCAACTTTTAACTTACAGGTTACGATTTTCCGATAGGACTTTACACAGGAGCAACCTTTTGAAGACTTAGCAAACTGTGGATAAATAAGATGCATTTATAAAACAGGGCTATGGTGCAGGGAAAACAAGTCTGGGGTGCGTCCTCTATGAACACCGACCTTGCCTTATGTCCCTCACAGGGAAGATTTGGTGGCCAGAGCCTTGGAGGCTGCCATCTCACTGCACATAGAACACAGGAACAGATTTTCCCTCCTTCTCTCTTATGGCTTACATACTTGTTCTTGAATTTACAGTGGAAAATTTCACTACTACTTTCCGCTTGGTGTAAATTTTGAAGAATGGGAACTGTTCCTACTGACGTCCTGAAACTGCTTTTCTTTCTCCTTCCCCCCTTCTCCAGGCAGGGTTTCTGTATAGCCCTGGGTGTCCTGGAACTCACTCTGTAGACCAGGCTGGCTTCGAACTCAGAAATCCACCTGCCTCTGCCTCCCAAGTGCTGGGATTAAAGGCATGCGCCATCACCACCCAGCCTGAAACTGCTTTTTAAGATACATAACAGTTACTCAATTTCCTCCATCTGTAAAGTAGGGAGAGCTATAGACAGGGACAGTATTTAAAGTCTTAGAGCAGTGGTTCTTCCTAATGCCGTGACCCTTCAATACAGTTCTTCATGTCCTGGTTACCCGAGCTATACAATTATTCCCATTGGTACTCCATAACTGCAATTTTGCTACTATGAGGACTCATAATGTAAATATCTGAATGTCCGATGGTCATTGGTGACCCCAAAGGCCTTGTGACTCACAGGTTGAGAACCACCGGCTGATTAGATGAAGCTGAGACACAGAGAACTTTCTGTTCCATTCCTGTCATAGACTGATTCAAAGGACAGGTATTGATGCCTTTAAAGCTTTTACTATCTGAGTCTGGAGAGATAGTTCAAAAGCAAAAAGTGTTTACTGCTTTGCCAGAAGGTTTGAGTTCATTCCCACTTCCCACATTAGGCAATTTACGACTTCCTATGGCCCTAGTTCCAGGGTATCTGGCCTCTGTGTGCAAGCACATACAAATGGTATTCATGCGTGCAATCAATAAAAAAATAAAAGCAGATCTTTAAAAAAAATTGAGCGATGGCTCAGCAGTTAAAAGCGCTGATGGCTCTTCTATCTGCTAAATGACAACTGACCACTGTCTATACCTTCAGTCCCAGGGGATCTGATCTCCCCTTCTGGCTTCCTCAGTCACTGCACACTTGTGACAGATACACACAGGTGAAACACCCATACACATAGAATTAAAATAGACGATGCTTTTAATCAAATTATACTGTTGCACTATGCTTTAGTAACACGATAACTATAAAAAAGCCTCAACATTCAGCCAGTCTGTTTACGGCGATTAACCCTAAGGAAATAACTAACCATAACCCAAGGGAGTCTGCATCGTGTCATCCCAACATGTTGGTATGTTCATACGGGAAAACAAATGCCAACCAAGACACTTGCTTTTGGTTTTGAATCTATGTGCTATTCAAAAAGAGCAGAAGGACACACCAAATGCTAATGGGGCTTTCCCGTGTGGGCTGTGGGACTGTACTAATTCCTATCCGGGGGGGTTTCCCGTGTGGGCTGTGGGACTGTACCAGTTTACATCTTCCCTCTTCATAGATTACACAATTACTCTCATAATTTAATAAAAAGACAAAGATTTTTAAATCCCATAGGATTGGCATTAAATTATTGGACTTGCTTTTCTGTTTCTACCCTCCCCAACCCCCTCAAAAAAAAATCCTTAGCATTGATTATGATAGTGATAGCTGCAGATGTCACGTAGAAAGAGAAAGCTGGGAGCCCTCAAGGTAGGGGACACAATGAGGTCCCAACTGCGTATCTTTTTCTCCACTCCGTTGCTTGCTATTGCTTTCTCTCAAGGAGTATGGACCATCCCACCACGAGGGGGTGTCCTGAGCAAGTCCAGCACTATCCCAGGATGATGGAAGGTCACAGCTGACATCCCAGACTTCGGAGGAAACAGGACACCCTTTCCACTGGTGGCTCTGCGTCAATCTCCGTCTTTTCCAATACGCTCGGCGTTCCTGGCTTGCACTGACTCCGGCTGCCTATGACCGCTCCGTGAGGACACTGTAGTCAGCTGGCCACTTGTAAAACGAACGCCGATGACAGAATGGAGCGAGGATTTCTGCAAGTCTAATCCATTCGGCAGAGTTGCCTCTGCTAAGTCAGTTTTGTCACCGTGACACAAAATGAAAGAGCGTAACACAAGCAAACGTTGGGAAATCACCGTAGAAAACCATTCTACCCTGAAGATACACAGGCCATCAATGAGTCATCAAAGCCATTTCAGGTTCTTTGATGTTTTTTAAAAAAAGTACTCCATTGAGGAATCCAATTATATAATAAAATTACTGTAAATGATTAAAACAGTGAAAGTAGAACAAAATATTTTCCCCGTGACATTCAATAAGTCAGGCTGATAGTTATAACTGACGTCACAGTTGTTTGGCTCTAAAGGGCCATCAGGGGGTGGGGCAGCTTCTAACAAAATGAACGGTTCAAAGCGTATGTCCCTATAAACTGTAGTCCTAAGAATTTCTCCTTTCCTGAGAAATCCCAGGAAGGGATGCAATCCTTCAGCGAACATGGGACAGTGGTTGAAACTATTGTTTTCAGAAAGAGACAGAACTAAGCTGGAGCTTTGGTTTCGACCCTAAGTACTGTGCCCATTACAAAGGGCATCTCCTGAATGTGCCTTCTACGCCTGAAGACACAGTGAGGTCGGTGATCACGTTACAACATGTTATAAGAAGTGAGATCACATATGAAAACATCAAAGCACAGCACACAGCTCAGCAAGAACACACGGGTGATGCCTGCCTTAGCTCCCGTTGTAAAAGAGAGTGGGTGTGGGTGTGGGTGGGGAGAGGGTACAGACCCTGAGAGCCTCAGGATTGAAAGATGAGGCTCACGAGACTTGTGGTGTAAACACCAGGTCATACTCTAACAGAGATGGAACCTAAAGATTCTTGAAGGCCCTTCCTGAGCTTTCTAGGAGTGGGCACCTCCAAGATCTCCTGGACAACAATCTCCTGTCTGCAAGTTGTGCAGAGAACCCCAGGGTTGTACTTTGCCTGAGTCCCCATCCATGCCAGGGAGGGCTTTCTGGGATGCAGCTGCTTTGGAGACATCCATGCTCTTGTAAGCAACCCTTCACCCCTAGTCCCTTTAGACACCCAAATAGAAACTCACTGGTTCACCAATCGGGACTTTGGTACAACTGTTACTTTGGTTTGTCATGGGTTTTCTTTAGGAGGTGAGGAGATGTAGGGGTCTGTGTGTGTGTGTATGTGTTGTGAGGGGGTACTGATCCTCAGAACTCCTGGTTAGTGTGGCCTGCTTGATCTGGAGGCCTATTTCTTGATAATTAGCTACCTAGTAGGTCTTGAATTTCAGACATGTGACTGAGGAACTTGACTACAATTTTCAGAGACTTGTACCCAGCCCAACACTCCCAGGAACCTCCTATGAACAGTGCATGAGTGTTCTGATCTGTCCCCAGCACCCTGTCTTTTACTCTCACAGCCACTCTTGTAGCTTCTCAAAAGGAGGGAAATGCCCATGTGATGGAATTTCTGTTTGGCAGGACTTCTCTTTAATTTTCACCAAACCCCTCCTCTCACAGACCTCGAAGCTTAAATAAAAATACTCAGAACTCCTGAAGGGGGCAGGAGCGGGGAAGAGCTTCCAAAACCCTTTCATTACTTCAAAGGCTTTGGAATGCATTCCAGCTTTGGCTGAATAGCTGCTATTTCTCAGGAAGCAAGCACTGCAGCAGCAATGGCAGCAACAATGGTCCAGCCATTGTCCCTTCGGAAACCGCCTCTCATACTGGAGGCCTAGTTATAGTGGCCTCTTAATAGGGAGGAAAGGTATTTTGACATCTCCTTTCTTTTTTTTGGGGGGGGGGGTCAAGACAGGGTTTCTCTGTGTAGCCCTGACTGTCCTGGAACTCACTCTGTAGACCAGGCTGGCCTCAAACTCAGAAATCTGTCTCTGCCTCCCAAGTGTTGGGTTTAAAGGTGTGTGCCACCACCGCCCGGTTGACTTCTCCTTTCTTCCCTTAGAAAACAGGCCAATCAGAAAATCTTAATTGAGAAAAAATCTCCAGGCCAGGCGGTGGTGGCACACACCTTTAATCCCAGCACTTGGGAGGCGGAGGCAGGCGGATTTCTGAGTTCGAGGCCAGCCTGGTCTACAGAGTGAGTTCCAGGACAGCCGGAGCTACACAGAGAAACCCTGTCTCAAAAAAAAAAGAGAGAGAGAGAAAACATCTCCAGAAGATTGGCCTGTAGGCAAGTCTATACGGCACTGTCTTGATTCATGATTGATGTGGAATGATCCAGCTCACGGTGGGCTGTGCCATTGCTGGGCAGGAGGTCGTGGGTTGTATAAGAACGCAGGCCAAGCAATGAACAAAGAGCAAGTCAGTAAGCAGCATTCCTTCACCTTCTGCCTCAGGTTCCTGCCTTCAGTTCCTGTCCAAACTTACCTCCATGGTGAGGTAACAACCTGAAAGTTGTTAAGGAGAAATAAATCCTTTCCTTCCCCTCTTGTTTTTGGTCATGGTGTTTTATGACAGCAGCAGAAATTTAAGATGGGTCAGAACACAAGACATGAGGCAAAGCCTAAGCTCACTAGTTTTTCACACCGAGCATGTTATTTTATCCAGCATTAGACTTGATACCAGAGCCATTAAAGCGCCAGGCCTCACTTTGTAAAATGGCAGATAAAACCACTGCACCTTCTTCATAGGGTCATCGAGAGGGACATGTGGCATCAACGGTATGAAATCTCTTTCTGGAAAGCTGCTATTCTGCGGACACACACAGAAAGAGTTCCTAAAATGGCTGATATGAAGACCATCTCTACTGACCCCAGCCCCACAGCTCACTCCCTGCAATCACTGGCCTGCTGAGGAGTTAAAATTCACCGTGTAAATGTTTATGCCTTCTCAAATTCCCGGGTTGAACTGCTAGTCCCCGGGGTGAATGTATTTAGATGCGGGGCCTTTCAAAAGTGACAAGGTTATGTGGATGAAGCTTGTATGACCGGGTCAATGCCCTAATAATGAAGACCTGAAGATCAACACCCAATGCTCACGGATACAGGAAAGTCCTCTGCAAAGCCACCCAATGCTGGCACATTGGTTTGGGGTTTATTTTACTTCCCAGGGAAATGAAAATGTTTTCTATTGTTTAAGACACATAGTCTTCTTATTACAGGAGCCCAAATTTATTAAGTAATGAACCAGTGACAGTCATATTTGCAGATGCTGGTAGCCACACACCCAGCTTAGACACCAGCCCTGAGTTTTGGTGTCTGAGGCCCAACACCTGCCCATGAGGCTGCTCTCTGATGCCATGTCTCCTGGACTCTCTCAACCTGTCTGTCCACCTTCACCAACCTGCATCACCTGGACACCTAGAGAACTCCAAGCCGGACTCAGCCTCCCTCTCTATTTTCTGACCTACCAAACTTCAGAGCCAGCCAAATGATTTGGTAGGAAAGTTGCTCCGTGAAATCTATTAAGTTTGACTGGGAGAAAAAATACTGTCTTCTAAAAATATTCTCGAGAGTTCCATGTCACTGCTAATAGCAGTCAAGTAAAAGTGACAGTTTCTTACATCAAAAGATAGTCTGGCATTTTAAATTGCTAGTTTGTGCAACTGAACAGCATCACTGTTATAAACACTATACAACTGAGGTCATAGTTACAAAGTGCTGTTGTTATTTTGCCTGGAACCCAGAGCTCTGTACATGGTAGGCAGGTGATCTACACTGAACAACGACTGAACACCACAAATTATTTTGTGGATGTGTGTGTGTGTGTGTGTGTGTGTGTGTGTGTGTGTGTATCCATGTGTGTATTTATAAGGGTCCTTATGTGTTGGTATGGGGATTAGAGAATCATTCCTTGGTGTTCTTTAAGACAGGCTCTCATTGGCCTCCAGCTTATCAATCTAGCTAGGCCGGCTAGCCCTCAAGCCCCAGGGACCTGTCTAATTCTATTGTGGGGGGAAGGGGGAAGGCCCCCCCGCCCCTCCCGTCCCCCCTTTCTGGGGTTACAAGTGTGTACATCTTGCTCTGCCTTATTAAATATAGGTTCTGGGTGTGACCTTCATGGGTTTTTTTTTGTTGTTGTTGTTTGTTTGTTTTTCGAGACAGCGTTTCTCTATATAGCCCTGGCTGTCCTGGAACTCACTCTGTAGACCAGGCTGGCCTCGAACTCAGAAATCCCCCTGCCTCTGCCTCCCAAGTGCTGGAATTAAAGGTGTGCGCCACCACACGGCGACCTTCATGTCCTACACTTGTCTGACAAGCACTTTACCAACTGAGATAACTTCCCAGGCCACAACTTATTTTTAACATTACATTTTAGGATGATAATCCAAGCATGAAATAACAACAAAACCCTCTAAAATGTAAATGTTGAAACCACAGTATGGGGTTGGTGTATTCTGCTAGCTAAGTCAACTCCAGTCACTGTCTTTATTCATAATAAAATATAGGGTTCAATCCTTCTAAATCAGAAGACTGATTCTCAGAGTTCTTGAAGAAGCAGAGAGTGTATCCTAATTACAGAGACTCACAGTGGAATGTGCCTCTGTAACAATTCCACTCTTAACATGCTTTGCTAATTGCTTGCAAAGATCAGAGCAGAAGGTTGAAAACAGCAGGCAGATTCTGACTTGGCTAAGAAAGTCTAGGAGTAGCTAGCAAAAGAAGAGGAACAGGAGGGGAGGGGAAGGGAAAGGAGGAGAGAGAAAGAGAGGGAGAGAGAAGGAGGGGAGGGAAGAGGAAGGCCTTCACCAGGGTTCCAAGGTTATGCTAGCTGATTTCTTTAATATGGATCACAGGTTGGGAGTGGGGGGGTGAGGTTGGGGCACAACAACATCTTGCCAGTGATGTGCAGAACATTGTTAATCAAAAGACATTCAAAATCTTTTAAGAAGGTTACTAAGCACACTTGGTAGGGAAAGAGAAAACAGAAAGAATTACTAAGGAGCTTTGTGGACACAGAAAAATCACAGAATCACAGAACAAACCTAAGCGGAGACATATTTGCCCGTGGTTATTCTAGGGCCGTGCTCATCCTGGAACACCTGCCAGGCCTGCAGCAATAGACAAGCAGGGTTCTGCATGTCAGAGGAGAGAACGGACACCTCAGCGACCTGCATGTGGCCCTGCAGACTCTATGATTGAAAGCCGGGATCATCTGGATGGGAAATGTTGCTCAGCGGGATGTGGGAGATTCCAGGTTAGAACCCCTACCACACAAGTACATGATGGAACAGCACCCTGGATAAGTAAATTCCACTGTTAATAAGTATAGTGCCAGAATCTTCTGAAGGAGCATTAGTAGAAACAGGAGGAGTCTAGAGTAGAAATCTGTGATACGGATGCAACAATGGCGAACTTCATTCCTGAGCTTTTCCCTAGCTCCAGAGGGACTAAAGACCCGCGTTTTCCCTGGCTCCCCCTGCTTTACTTCCCATGATTTGAACGCTTTTACTCTACAGTGAGTAGGAGGATCTGGCTGCCCACTCTCCCAACACACCACCACACACTCACACTGCTGTAAAGACACACTTGCCAACTTTGGAAGGGCTGGAAAGCATGTGGTCACAGACACCAGCATCTGTAACCATGTCCAGGATCTCTGGAAATGAAAAAAAAAAAAAAAATCCAGAACAAGGAAGGGGCGGGGGAGAAGGGAGACCTGGTGGAAGTTTTAAAATGTTAGATGCCAAAAATCAATTTAAAAGTCACTCTTCCCCAAAATTGAGCATGGAGTGCAATGACCCATTAGGTAAGATCAATTATGAAGATAAACCTCCTGATGACGATATTACCTGTTCCCCTACTGTCTCATCACCCAACACTTCACTCTGAGCCTCCCTGCTTTGCATCCGCCTGGTGCGGGTAAGAGGAGGATCATGGGGGCCAGTTTGTATAATGCAAATGTTTTTGGTTCTATCGCTGTGCTGGCAAGAACAACTCTTTCGACTTTTAGACTCTAGGGGAAATACATTCTATTTCAAGGTCAACTACTAACGAGGTAAAGGAGTTTATTGTGTCCCTTCCAGAGATGTTTTCTCTAAAGGGAAAAATGTTATAAAATTGTTTTTATGGTTTAGCTAGTTTGAACACATAAAAAAAAAAAGATTAGAGTTTTTAAAACGCTAAGAGGAAAAATAGGTCACGTATCACAGAAGAGCACTAAAAATTATCTTATAATAAAAGTCACGGCAATCTACCATCTTGGTTAGTTGGCTCTAAATCATACCAGTTGCCCCTCCCCCAAGCTGCTTGTGGCATTGTATGACACCGAAGGGCGCAGTCCTTCGCTGCTGTTGCTAGAAGACCTGGCAGCCAGGTCGTCTGGAGCATAGAACCATATCACTGTTAGCTTGGGAGGGTTTGGGGCCCAAAGCCAAAAGGTAGCAAGCTACCTTAAAAGTATTATCTTTTCTTTCTTTAAAAAATGATTTGGGGGTATAGAGAAAAAAAAAAACCAAAAGCAATTTATACCACCTTTCCCACGGGTGAAGAAAAGCTGCACGTCACGCCCGAGTTAAGAGCTCAGATCCTTTTACCTTGGCTTTCACTCTTGGATTCTCTTCATATCAAGAGAATATGAATTTCTCCTCTCAACAGCATCCCCCCCCCCGCGCCCCCCAAAGGCCTGCCTCTCTGCAGCCGGAGATACAGGTATTCCAAGTACACGGACATTTCTTTACCCTTTGAATACCTTTCCCAAAGACCATGATTGCATAGACCCATCAGTCACTTCCACTCGGGGAGGGATTCCTTTCAGGAAGATAAGCCACTCTGCATCTCTAGTCTCCAAGATCCTCTCTCTCTTCATGGACGCCCAGCCTGAGACTTGTTTTCCTTACTGGCTTTTGGTAGTTGGCACCCTTCCCACATGTATGCCATGCCTCCACCAGAAGTGAGCTAAGACCTCTTCTCTCTATGTGACTTGCTGGGGATCAAGGTGGCCTGGCACAAGAGGCACTTTGCAAACGGTGCTCCCTTGGAAACACACTGTTGTGAAAGTACTGCCTGCCAGTACTGACTGAGCCTGGAGGTCTTCTCACCTACGTTGATGGGAAGGCCATCATGTAGTTTACCCCAACTTGCTATCTGAATGGTTTGAAATAAACGAGGGCGTGTCACCCCATTAACTCTCAGCTCAGCACATACCTGTGTCCTGCTCATTCCCCCGAACGCTACTCAGACATCTCTCCAGAGTCCTCAGGCTAGGAGGAGATGACAGCTGGGGGAGGGGGAAGTTGTGTTTTACGCTGACCACATCTGGACTTCATAGCCCCCTAGCCCCGACTCCCGCAAAGGCAAAGGTCATATGTTAACAGGATCGATACATTACTATGCGTGTATTACAATCCATGCAGTGCTGATGGCAGCTCTTTCTGAGCACACAAGGCTACATTGCAGGACTGGTGACGAGCTTGGAGAGCTTCGGCCATTCTTTGCTGGGACCTCCACATTTATTTCCCCATATCAGCATGGCTCATTACTGAAATCATCGCTTGGAGAATGGGTGTGAGAATCTAGCCAGCTTCTTTCTGAGATCTACTCAGAATGTGGATTTTCTGGTTTCCATTAGCCACAGGGATTCCAGGAGACACGTAGGAGATGGGCTTTACTAAGATGTACAGTGTCTATTCTTTGCCCAAACTTCTCGTTGAAGTTCCTCTCAGCAACGACAACAATTTCCTTCCCCAAAGGTAAAAGTTTCTTACGCCAGAAATAAGGTAAAAGGACCATAGTGCCTGCTGTGACTGTATAAGCAGTCAGTGCATGGGCCTACTTGCTACGCCATGGTGGATAGGCGGTTAAAACCACCACCCCTCCCAGTGAGGACCTTGGACCGAGCTGTATGCATGGATCAGGTTATATGCATGAATCAGGTTCCACTTCAAGGCTGCTTCTGAAAACACGGTAGTCAAGCAAGTTTTAATGAAATTATATCTTTCATTTCCTAATTGACTATATGCTAGGCTTACTCAATGCTTTCATGGTCATTTGTAATGAACCATCAGCTAGATTTTCATCATTGAATGCTGTGGTAAAACGGGTTAAGTCTGTTGTGTGCATACTGAAACCAACTAGGGTGCTTTGTGGTTTAGAAGCAAGTTTCCTGGTGGTCCTTTGAGGATAAAAATGATGACATTGTATGTTCGGTAGGTCAGTAGTAACTGTCAATAATCTTCAATCACTTTCTCAAGGTAAGGAATGGTTTGCGATGGTATTTGGTATTTGGATACGGATGCCATCTTGTTTATTCAGATCAAAGCTCAAAGCCTGCCAGTGGCGGAAGTGAAGGACTGGTTAATTAGCAATCATTTTGCGCTGCATTTGCATATCAAATCTCATGATTTACCCTTAGACTGTGCAGCACACAGTCTCCAATCATTGATTACATACTTCAATAAAGCTTAAAGGATCCTCTCAAAGCATTTCTAAAAAAAAAAAAAAAAGTAGAAACCAAAAACCCGATGTAGAAATGTTATACTTTCTAATGTATGCATCTTGTTTCAATTACTATTCTCAGCTTTATCCTAGTGTATTTTTCATTCTCTTCTCTAAGACCAATAGAGTAATACATAAATATGAAAATAAAATAATTTAAAAAGTAAAATTGGACATAGTACTACAGGAGAACCCAGCTGTACCACTCCTGGGCGTTTACCCAGAAGATGTTTCTCCAACATGTAATAAGGACACATGCTCCACTATGTTCATAGCAGCCTTATTTATAATAGCCAGAAGCTGGAAAGAACCCAGATGTCCCTCAACAGAGGAATGGACAGAAAATGTACATTTACACAATGGAATACTACTCAGCTATTAAAAACAATGAATTCATGAAATTTTAGGCAAATGGATGAAACTAGAAAATATTATCCTGAGTGAGATGACCCAGTCACAAAAGAACACACACAGTATGCACTCAACAATAAGTGAATATTAGCCCAGCAGCTTGGAATACCCAAGATGCAATTCACAGACCAAATGAAGCTCAAGAAGAAGGAAGATCAAAGTATGGATACTCTGGTCCTTCTTAGAAGGGGGAACAAAGAAGGAAAGAGATACAGAGACAAAGTGTGGAGCAGAGACAGAAAGAAAGGCCATCCAGAAAGGCCCACCTAGGGATCCATCCCATATACTGTCACTAAACCCAGACACTATTGTGGATGCCAACAAGTGTTTGCTGACAGGAGCCTGATATAGCTGTCTCCTGAGAGAATCTGCAAGTACCTGACAAATACAGAGGTGGATGCTTCAGCCAACCATGGACTGAACACAAGGTCCCCAATGGAGGAGCTAGAGAAAGGACTCAAAGAGCTGAAGGAGCTTTCAGCCCCATAGGAGGAATAATAATATGTTCCAACCAGTACCCCCAGAGCTCCTAGGGACTAAACTACCAACCAAAGAGTGTACACGGAGGGACCCATGGCTCCAGCTACACATGTAGCAGAGGATGGCCTTGTTGGACATCAAAGGAAGGAGAGGCCAGTATAGGGGAACACCAGGACAGGGAAGTGGGAGTGGGTGGGTTGGTGAGCAAGGGGAGTGGGGTAACGGGATAGGGTGTCTTCGGAGGGGAAACCAGGAAAGGGGATAACATTTGAGATGTAAATCAAGAAAATATCTAATTAAAAAAAAAGAGTATAAAAGTAAAAGTGATTATGTGAGCCTTATGGACACACACACACACTATGGCAAAGTTTTAAGTACATGTTTATCTATACAACCACAACTACAAGTGGCTCTAGCCAGCACATATGTAAAAAGCAAATCCACCAAGTTTTTGTCGACACCCCTCCCCACTCCCGAAATGTGCAGTACAGCAGAGAAAGTGATGTGGGGAATGGAAATAGCCCCACCCCTTCCAGTCTCATTCTCAGTTCTGAGTGTTTTCTAGGGGAGCCTTTAAGAAGGACCATTGAGAAAGCTCGTACACTGTGCTCAGCAAGCCCACTGGTTGGTGTGGGGACAACTTATCAACCGCTGCAATGTATTTCTAAAGTGATCATTTACAGTCCTACTGTGCACCCTCACCCTCACTGAGCCAGCTCTGTAGTTATCCATATTCTGTCCAGTGTGTTGTCTAGAGGAAAGACAGAATGCTCACGTGTTATTGACTAGAGATGAAAAGGCCCACATGGCCACTGAAAGGTCAGTAAACAAAAAGGTGAGTATCCAGAAGATGTGGCTCGCATCTGAAATGCCCCACCCCCACCCCCATGAGCTCATAGTCTGAATGCCTGGTCCCCAGCTAGCTGCATCATCTTGGAGGGGTTGTACAATGGCTGAGAAGTAGGGCTTGGCTGGAGGAAGTGGGTCACCAGGGGAGTGTTATCCATGGCCCCTTCCTGCTGTGACCTCTGCTTCCAGATCAATAATGAGCAGAGTGATCCGGAAGCAGCCCTCCACCACACGCTCCTGAAACCAGGATAGTCTGTCCAAGCACATGGGGCCAAGTGACTGTAGACTTAAACTCTGAGCCAAAAAGAATCCTCCTCCTTCTTTCTTCTTTCTTCTTCTTCTTCTTCTTCTTCTTCTTCTTCTTCTTCTTCTTCTTCTTCTTCTTCTTCTTCTTCCTCTTCTTCTTTTCTTCTTCTTCTTCTTCTTCTTCTTCTTCTTCTTCTTCTTCTTCTTCTTCTTCTTCCTCTTCCTCTTCCTCTTCCTCTTCCTCTTCCTCTTCCTCTTCTTCTTCTTTTTGGTTTTCTGAGACAGGGTTTCTCTGTGTAACCCTGGCTGTCTGGAACTCACTCTGTAGACCAGGCTGGCCTTGAACTCAGAAATCCGACTGCCTCTGCCTCCCAAGTGCTGCAATTAAAGGCGTGTGCCCACCGCTACCCAACAAAATAAATCCTTTTTTAAAAAACTTATTTGTCACAGATTCTGTTATAGAAATGCAAAAGTAACTAATACAACATGCAGTGCAATATAACTGGGCCTCCCAAGGGAACAAGTTCTCATACATTCCACAGTACGGAAGGATCTTAAAGACATTGTGCTAAGTGAGATAAACAGTCACACATACACAATCTAACGCCTTATTATTTTACTTACATTCGCTGTCTGAAGTAGTCAAACAGAGTGATAGAAAATTCAGTGTTGATTGACAGGCGTAGGGGCGGGGCTATGGTTAAATGGATTCCCAGCCCAAGTTTCTCAGGGTTTTAAGGCTGAGGAGATGGCTCTACAGGAAAGTGCTTATTGTGCAAGCAGAAGGATCTGAGCTCAGATCCTTAGACCCCAAGTAGAAAGCCAGGCACGGTGACATGATCATGGGACTTCAGTGATGGGGAGGTGAGACAGGTAGATCTCGGCCTCTGGGACCAAACAGTGCAGCTAAACTGGTGAACTGGAGGCCCAATGAGGGATCTTGTCTTAAAAAATAAGGTAGAAATCTGAGTGGTGGTGGCGCACACCTTTCATCCCAGCAGGGGCAAAGGCGGGCAGAACTCTGTGAGTTCAAGGTCAGTCTGGTCTACAGAGGGAGTTACAGGACAGCTAGGGCTACACAGAGAAACTCTATTTTAAAAAACAAGAACTACAAACAACAACAACAAAAACAACAACAAAACCACAAACCAAACCAAAATAGTAGAAAGTAATGGAGGAGGACATCCTGACAATTTCTAGTCCTGTACCACAATTACGTGCACATGTCACATATGCACACGTGCATGCACACACACACACACACACACACACACACTCCTAACACTGAAACTTATACTTTAAGTAGTTAAGATGGTAAATTTCATGTTATGTGCATGAAAAGCACACTGCTAAAAAGCACAGAGAACAGTCAATATAAGTAAGGAAGATGGCAGTGGAAAAGATAAAGTGTTCTTTTGTGATTGTGTCACCTCACTCAGGATGACATTCTCCAGTTCTGCTCCCTTGCCTAAGAATTTCATGAATTAGTTGTTTTTGATAGCTGAGTAGTATTACATAGTACCACACTTTCTGTATCCATTCCTCTGTTGAGGGACATCTGGGTTCTTTCCAGCTTCTGGCTATTATAAATAGGGCTGCTATGAACATAGTGCTATGAACATGTGTCCTTATTACATGTTGGGGAATCCTCTGGGTATATGCCCAGGAGTGGCATAGCAGGGTCCTCCAGTAGTATTATGTCCAGTTTTCTGAGGAACTGCCAGACTGATTTATAAGCGGCTATTAACCCAGAAGCTCAGAATACTCAGGACACAATTCACATATCAAATGATGCCCAAGAAGAAGGAAGGAGTGGCCCCTGGTCCTGGAAAGGCTCAGTGCAGCAGTGTAGGGGAATACCAGGACAGGGAAGTGGGAAGGGGTGGACTGGGGAGCAGGGGGAGGGAAGAGGGCTTATGGGACTTTTGGGGAGGGGGGACCCAGGAAAGGGGAAATCATTTGAAATGTAAATAAAGAATATATCAATTTTTTTTTTAAAAAGGAAAAGATAAAGTATACAGATGAGAACACACCCAGCCACAGTTTCTTTACAAAGAATCTAAGTAAATAGGAAGGGCAGGAAGGGCAAAGTGTTCCCCAAATATCCTTTGAACGCAGGGGCGATTCCTCGCTTTCACACTTAGACAGCGCTAAGCCTTATCCTACCATCTCTTTCTAGAAAGGATTGAGCCTCGACCCAATCATGTTTGAATAGAGATCTTGTGCACATTTCATTTGTGGTACCTCTGGTATTGTACCATCTCTTTATGCTTCCCTGCGGTATTTACCCATGCCCTTACTGCAAGCACTAAGCACTAGGTACAGGCGCTGTCCTTTGCCTGGCCCGCTGTCACTCCGTCCCTTTCTAGTTGTGAAGACTCTACAGAGACGATGGTATCATGCTGCCTTCGTGTGGTCAGTTCTTTACTCTGTGCTGAGGGAAAGACGACCCAAAATCTACACCAATCCCCATGTGCCATCCGCCAGTGCTCGTCAAAGCCAAGCATTATGGGATGGGGGGGAGAGGTGTTTATTTTCAATATTAATATCTGGACTACTTGCTATCTCAAGTTAGCTGGGTTGAATTCTTTTTAATATTTCAACTAAGAAAACAGAATATATGGTATACATCTTTCTAAAAAGATTTATTTTGGAGTCGGAAAACTGGCTCAGAGGTTACGAGCACTGCCCGCTCATCCAGTCAACTGCATTTAATTCCCAACACCCACATGGCAGCTCACCACTGTCCATAACTCCAGCTTCAAGGGGTTCTGGCATCTGCGCACAGATACAGAGGCAAAACACCAATGGGCAGAAAATGAAAGAAAATACAAAATTTTTAAAGATTTAATTTTAATTGTGTGTCTGCGTGTGTCTGCATGTGGTTATGTCGTATTAGGTGCCTGTAGGGGACAGAAGAGGGCATCAGATACTCTGGGGCTGGAGTCCTAGGTAGTTGTGAGCCTCCTAGTGTGGCTTCTGGGATCTCAACTCAGATCCTCTGAAACAACAGCAAAATTTTCTTAACCACTGGGCCATCACTCCAGTCCCAGGTAAACACCTTTGGGTAATGATGTCACATTGCTTCTCTGGGACAAAGAACCACCTATGCTGTTTATTAAGCGAAAAGGGACAGGGCAAAGGCCCCATCAGGTTAGGGCAGATTCACCTCCTCAGTATCTGAGGGTAGATTCTTGGGTACGAGGCTGCAGAGGTCTTTCTGAGATAGGTTGGATCTGTACTGTGCCAGCTCTCGACTTCAAACTCAGTTTAAAATTAGAAGCTAAAGCACCCCTCTCCCATTAAACATATGGAAGGCGGAGAGGAATCTTACTGATTTTCTGTCTATATAAATAGTAAAGCCTTGCCTTTGTACTCTGGCATGTACAAATAAGGAGATTTCACAGCAGGGCCCGTCTCAGACCCTGTTTAAGTACAGGTCTGAGGCGGATGAAAAGATACATTTCTGTTATTAAAAGCTCATCTTCTGTTGGGAAGTAGCCAACAGCTCAAGGAAGATCCCTCTACTTTTAACATGATTAGCTAAAGGGAGATTTTATTTTCCACATTCTCCAACTATAAGGTCAGAACTGACTCTTGGAACCTACCCTAAAACTTCAGCTTTCTGCTCAGCAAGATTTACCTCAGAGAATGAATAGTTCCCTAACTGCCACCAGGCCCCAGCCCTTTCTATAAAATCAGCCAGATGAGGCAACCCAAACTCTGTAATGAGCCATGAACAGCAAGATACAGTACAGAAGCAAATGCTAACGGTTTTCTGGTTGATTGCCTACAGATATGCATGTGAATAGGCGCGACAAGGCCTTATTTATAGAATATTACCACAGAAATGAGAATTCTAGAGAACACATTTAAAATATCATTCTAGATGGTATTTTTAAATCATATTTATTTTTAGTTTTGTGCACATTCAGTATAATGGAGAAAGCTAATTCTTTTTTTTTTTTTTTTTTTTTTGGTGATAATATCACTGCCAATAGTTCTGATGTTAGTGGAGAAAATGGAAACAGAAGTATATCCACAAAGAGCCCCCCAAACAATAGCAGAAGTATGGGGCTGCTCCCCAGCTTGGTCCACAACGAGACGCAGTAACGTCGGGGTTGATAGCTGCTGGGAGAGGAAGCTTTCGTTAATGATGTGAGGAACAGCCTCAGTGGATGGATACCCCCAAGAGTACAGAATCGGTACTAAACTCAACTGGTTGCAATTAAAAGAAGAGAAGACACAAAGGTGAGTGGGTATGGAATGGGGAGGTGGGTCTGGGAGGAGCTGGGGGAGGGGTGAATGTGATGAAAATACAATGCCTGAAATTCTTAAAGAATTAAAAAAAAAAAAAAAAAACTATGTAACCGCATTCTAAAACTGATCCTTATGCCCAGAGGTATGTGTAGCTCCCCTACCCTGCGCGGACCCTCGCCCCTCCCCCCACCCCACCCACACACACACCCAACCGGTCATCAAAGCAGCCTCTCTTTTCAGCAAACTGAGACACTACAGAGGTCACACAGCAGGTCACAGTACAGAGATCAGAGGATTGCTGTGTGGACCGCAGCCCAAGGGGTACACATACAACAGAACTTCTGCGTGTAAAGCCAGAAGCAGGTGAGGAAAGACCCATGAGAGGCAGAGGGCCAGCGCATCAGCTGTGGGAGTGTGTCTCCTAGAAAACACAAGGAAGCTTCTCCCATGGCACGTCCATAGCACAGCTGCCTAAACATGACCTCACATCCCAGTGCGGAAGAGGGAAGTCTTACAGGGTCCCAGCCCTAGACAAAGAGCTATAGGCAAGCAATTACCGACTAATGACGACTGAGAGTAAGAGTCAGCGCTCTCTAACTGGTAGTGAGTTCTGAGGTCAGCCACACTAAACGGTCTCATTGGGGTTGCATTTATATATTTATGCACACACACACACATACACACATACATGCACGCACATGCATGAGTGTGTGTGTAAAACAATAATAATCAAAAAAGGACCTCAATTTGAGGAGATAAGGAAGGAGACATGGGTGAGGGGTTGGAGGAAAGGGGGTGAAAATAATGTAATTAATTTTAATTAAAATTTTTAATAAGGATACATAGAATAAAATTATAGGACCTCAAACATGCTGGAATTGGAGAAAGGAAAAAAAAAAAAGGACACAGGTACAGAGAGGTCAGAAAGAGACCTGCAAGATGTGGCTGTCTTGGTGTGACATTTAAAACAGATGAGTCATCCATTCAGTGGCTATGATAGCCTAGACTAGGACTAGGAGGAAGAAATAAAGCTGGCTCTCCCATCAAACCCCTTCCTCCACCTCCAAGTTCAAGCGGATCAAGCGCTACAGTCAAAAGACTCTCAATGTTCGACAATAGAAACAGGGTTCAAATATGTCACACTGGAATGGGATTTTTTTTTTACAAATGGAATCTTATAAAAGCATGTCTCTGAAGGATTGAGCAGGAAACGTTTCTAAATTTAATCATATGGACTTTCAAAATTTTTAGAAAATATTCTCTATGAACAAAGTAGAGAGGGCTGGAGAGATGGCTCAGAGGTTAAGAGCACTGACTGCTCTTCCAAAGGTCCTGAGTTCAATTCCCAGCAACCACATGGTGGCTCACAACCATCTGTAATGGGATCTGACACCCTCTTCTGGTGTCTGAAGACAGATACAGTGTACACGCATACATAAAATAAATAAATCTTTAAAAAAAGAAAAAAACCAAAGTAGAGAGACAAACCAAATACATAGTCACATGACTCATGGTACAAAACTAATTTTTCAACATATGAAATTATCTTGTCATCAAATTAAAAATGGGCAAAAACACACACTGAAATTTTACACATACACAAAACTGACTGACTATATGGATTAAGGTGTATGAAGAAAACATGCCTTTGACATCAATGCTTTTTAAAAACCGTAAGTTAAGACTTTCTTCCTTCATCGAGGGAGCAAAACCTAACATTTAGGGCTGGAGAGATAGCTCACTGATCAAGAGTACTGTTTGCTCTTGCGGAGGACCTGGGTTCAATTCCCAGCATCCACATAGTGGCTTAAAACAATCAGTAACGCCAATTCCAGAAGAACTAGTGCCCTCTTCTGGCCTCTGAGGGTACCACTTATACACATGCACACATGCATGTGAAAAACACTCATACACATAAAATAAATCTTAAAGAAAAAAAAAAAAACCCACAAAATTTCGATAGCCCCGGGTAGGAGATAATGAGCTAACATCACCTGGCTGTGGAGATGTTCATATTGATATGCGTGTTCTGGTAAAAATCTGTAAACATTCAATCAATTCTACTTTTAGAAATTTAGCCTATATCTAGAAGAGGTAGGGAAAGCCCCACTGAGATACAAAACAAACCATCGCACATAAAGCACCTTGCCTTTCTAACAATGAAGACAGAAGGCAGGGGTGAGGCATTAAGAAAGGTTGGAACAAGAGAAATGCACACTTAATCTGTGATCTACATATTGGCCAATAATGCGGCCATTAAGGACTGCGTTTGTATGAGCTGATAGGGAGTAATTTGACATGTCTATGTCAGAGGCAGAGCACGAAGTAAGTACACAGAGTTTACATCGCTGTGAACACATCTAACTACTCGAGTATGCACATGCTACTTGGGGAGAAGCTATCCCAAGAAACTATTAGCCACAGTTTATAATTTATAAAGCACTGAAACCGGTAGTAAAAACTTTTCTTTGGAAGTTGTATGTACAGAGCTTGCATGTAAAAAGAAGTTTTCCAGGAACGACACATTCGATTTTAAAAACTTTAATTAAAAAAATGAGCCTATATTTTCTGTTGTCATCTGCTAAATTGGTCAGGCGTGTGAGGCAAATTCTCTGCAATTATGGTAATACTTAGGCTTAATGACAATCATTTGTTTTGAGTGTTTGCTTTCCTACCTTTGAACCAAGAGCTACCGTCCTGTGTGGCCGCGGTGTATAACCATGGCCCTGTCTGTGTCTATACACAGGGCTCATCAGTGACCACAGCCTACAGAGGACTATACTTCTCCGAATCAAGCTGCTGGCTGCAAAGGCCACAATATTCTGCCTTCAAGAATAATTTCGTGCTAGCAAGGGCAGTGTGGTGGGCTTGGCTCGACTGTAGTTATTTGTGCAAGGTCTATACATCCTTTCAAACAGTTTGAGTCATGGATGGCATTTTAGGAACCAGTAAAGAGAGTACCAGTCTGTATAACTATTTTTTTTCATTCAGTCCCATAATGTTCACTCTAGAGGAACTTTGAGACCATTCATTTCAGTCCACACATTAATGAAGATGGAATTAGGCAAGATTAAACGCTTCTCTGAGACCACCAACTTGCAGCCAGCAAAGCCAGGGGGAAATTCACGAAATCTCCTAAAAGTCATTTGCATGCCTGAGCCTGTGAGCCACACTGATGAAATTGCACTACAAGTTCAATTCATGAAAATAAGCAACTGGGCGGTAGTGGCGCACGCCTGTAGTCCCAGCACTTGGGAGGCAGAGGCGGGCGGACTTCTGAGTTCGCGGCCAGCCTGGTCTACAGAATGAGTTCCAGGACAGCCAGGGCTACACAGAGAAACCCTGTCTCAAAAAGAAAAAAAGAAAGAAAGAAAGAAAGAAAGAAAGAAAGAAAGAAAGAAAGAAAGAAAAAGAAAAAGCAGCAAAGGATTCTGAGGACATGACAGACAGTATAAAAAGAGACACACTTTCTCCCCGACTTGATTTTTATGAAACTTTCCCAGAAAAGCATCTTTGGAAAGGAGAGATGTTATTCATGTAGCTGAGTCCCCTAGACCCAAAGACAACCCTCAGCAGATGGAGGTTACTTGTGAGGGAAGAAAATGACTGCATAACAGATTGTATTCTTTTTGTTTTTTTTTTTAAGATTTATTTATTGTTATATTTAAGTACACTGTATCTGTCTTCATTTGTACCAGAAGAGGGCGTCAGATCTCATTACAGATGGTTGTGAGCCACCATGTGGTTGCTGGGATTTGAGCTCAGGACCTTCGGAAGAGCAGCCAGTGCTCTTAACCGCTGAGCCATCTCTCCAGCCCAACAGATTGTATTCTTACCCTACCTTCCAAACAATCCCACGCAACACTTTCTGACGCATCTGCATTGTGTTAGTATCCTCAGTGATCCAGAGATTATTTAAAGTGTGCGGAAAGAAGTGCAAAGGCAAGTTCTGCGTCGTCTCACGTAAGGGACATGCACATCACACATTTCGGGATCCTTGGCTGGCCCTGGATCCACCATCCCTTAAACGCTGTGCTTACAAAGGAGTGAAAGCAATTAAATATCCTAAGAAGAGCAGGAGATCTCAGTTACAGGCAGAGCTGAAAAGGTTTATGGAGTTTCCTTTTGTCAATGGACTGAATGAGCCATTTTACCATGATGATTCATTCTCCAGTTGGCCTCCTGGACAGCCGCACCGAGGCTGGGCTTAATGCAGGCTGAGCACCCTTTTCTGAAATTCCTGGTCACAGAAATATCTTGGATTTTTAAAAATATTGGCATACGCGTGAGACTGCTTTGGACAAGTTAACAAAGCTGGAACACAAAAGCTACTTAGCTTCCTCTCTACCTGATACTTGAAAGCTGCAGGTAACGCTTTTATCAGATTTGACTTTCTCTTAGACTGTGACACCCTATGAGATCAGGTGTGAAATTCTCCGTATGTGGTGTCATGCCGAACATACAAAAAGCCTTAGATTTGGGAGCATTTTAAATCTTGGATTTTTTTTTTTTTTTTGGATTCTAGGCGCTAGCCTATACAGATCTTGCTGACATGTAGAGGCGGGAGAAAGGGAATCCTATTACAGACACCTGGCGAATGCTTCCGAGAAGACATTTTTTAGAAAAATTCTCTTACAAGCTGGGACACTGAGTCCTACTTCATCCGGAGAGAATGCATTTCTTAGTTTTCCTTTTCTAAAGTGATGACTGTTTTGACAGGCGTCAGATAGGGATAAGAAGAGCTTTCACCCCCCAGACTCACCAGCTTATTGAGTATGGTTCAATATTCCTGGGGAGGAAAGAGCAGAAAGAAGCCATCAGAACAGTCAGAAAGAGGGGCATGCATGTCTTGGGACTGGTGGCCTAGAGTGATCTCTACACAATGGAACACACACACACACCACACACACACACACACACACACACACACACACACGTGTGCACACATGTGCACATCCTCTCAGCAGCAAGGATCACAATAACTTACTTTGCTTGGTTCAGGGGAGCCTTGTCTTACTTCAGCCCTGTGATGGATACTTCAGTGATGGTTGGAAGGAAGAAGAAGGCTGGAAGGTGGGAGAGGGAGAGGGAGAGGGAGAGGGAGAGGGAGAGGGAGAGGGAGAGGGAGAGGGAGAGGGAGAGGGAGAGGGAGAGGGAGTAGGAGCTTTAACAGTGCCCACCAGGAGCATAGAAACCTCTGCAGCGCCGGGCGGTGGTGGCGCACGCCTTTAATTCCAGCACTTGGGAGGCAGAGGCAGGTGGATTTCTGAGTTCGAGGCCAGCCTGATCTATAGAATGAGCTCCAGGACAGCCAGAACTACACAGAGAAACCCTGTCTCGAAAAACAAACAAACAAACAAACAAAAAAGAAAGAAAGAAAGAAAGAAAGAAAAAGAAACCTCTGCAGCATCAACTTCACACTTTCTTTTTTTAAAGATTAATTAATTAATTTATTATATGTGAATACACTGTAGCTGTCTTCAGATAGGAGGGTGTCAGATCTCACTACAAATGGTCATGAGCCACCATGTGGTTGCTGGGATTTGAACTCAGGACCTTCAGAAGAGCAGTCAGTGCTCTCAACCGCTGAGCCATCTCTCCAGCCCAACTTCACACTTTCTAAGGAAAGGGACATCAGATAATTCCTCCAGCTGTCCCCTCCTTGATCCCAAAATGGCACAGAGCTCAAGTTACACAGTTAGATATACCTTTCTTCTGGTGTAGCACCACATAGCCTGGCCTCTCGGTGTGCCTTGGAACGAGCTGTAGCCATGAGCATTCCCTAAGTCAGAACCTTTGTAAGGCTGTGACCCTTTAATTCAGTTCTGCATGTCCTGCTGACCCCCCAACCATCAAATTACTTTTGTTGCTACTTCATTAACTGTAATTTTGCCACTGTTATGAATTATGTTGTAAAGATGTCTTTTCTGATAGTCCTCAGAGACCCAAAGGGGTCATAACCCAAAGGTTGAGAACCACGCCTCTAAACGTTGAAGACAGAATTTGAAGAAATCAGGGAGAAAGATTTCAATATGGGATTTTAAAGGATACTGAGGTTGCTTATGCGGAACAAGGTATCTCAGTGATCATGACTCCAAAATGCAATTAAACTGCAGAAAACACGAATATGTCTCAGGAGGATTGGAAGAAACTGTAACCTAAACTTTTCCAGTGCGCTATATGTGACTTAACCAACCCCTTCCATTTGTCCTCACACTAAATTGTAACTCCTCTCTGACTGGTGTCATCAGCAGAGGAAACAAAGGTCCAGAGAGGTAGGTTATGTAAGTCGTAACTGGTACCTTTTGGCTTCCAGCCTGCCCGAGAACACTGGAGCCCCAGGTTCAGGGAGAGACCCTGCCTCAAAGGAATGGCCAACAGCGGAAGGGGAGGACTCCAGATGCCTCCTGGCACACACATACAAATGAATAAATCTTTTTTTCCCAAAAATGAAAATTCAATGTCCCATGAGACCAACTGCTTTAACTACTCTGGAAATATGCTCACAAGAGCATGGAGAGAGATGGGGTGTGCAGGCTGGAGAGAGATGGCTCCGCGGTTAAGAGCACTGACTGCTCTCCTGATGGTCCTGAATTCAATTCCCAGCCACCACATGGTGGCTCACAGCCATCTGTAATGGGATCTGAGTTCCTTTTCTGGCATACACGTGTACATACAGATAGAATACTCATACACATAAAATAAATAAATAAATCTTTTTTTTTTTTTAAAGATGAGTGTGCATCCAGTCTAAAGGAAAAAGAGTACCCTCTAAAGGCCAAAAAAAAAAAAAAAAAAAAAAAAAAAAGAAAAAGAAAAAAGAGAAAAAAGAAAAAAGAAAAAGAAAGAAAGTAGAATTTCTAAACAATTTTACTATTATTTTTAATTATGTATCTGTGCCTGTGAGTAGTGTTGGTATGAGTGCAGTGCCTACAGAGGCCAGAAGAGTGCCTCCAATTCCCTGGAGCTGGAGTTACAGGCTGTTATCAGCAACCCAAACTATGTCCCGGGACACAAACACACAAACTCAGATCCTCTACAAGAACAGCTACTGCTCTAAACCACTGAGCCATCAATCCAGTCTCAGCAGGAATAAGTTTGTAGTGTGTGAACTCCATACTCTTCTTATTTTTTCTTTTTCTTGCTTGTGCCTCAAGAGCGGAGCCATTTACTGCCCACTCTTATGGTTTTCAGTCTGTCCCCAAAGGAGACTTTTGTCAGTCTCCTCTAGAACACGCTTATCAGACCACAGTGAAACCCCACCCCCACCCCCACTAGCTGTTACTCCTCCTCCCTCTTCACTTCTACAGACATGGGCAAACCTGGTCTCCTTCATGTCTCTATGGAGTTGCCTGCTCTGGGCATGCCATGTTTATGAAATCACAAGGGGTGGTCGTCTGGGACTGGACTGCTTTCCACAGAAGCATAGTCAGGCTTTACTGGCATTATAGCGTATACTAAGCTGCTCAGATAGTCTGCATCCTGTTAACCAAGCTCAGTACCTCATGGACCTTTTTCCCTATCATGGCTGTCATAACCATCCACATTCAAGCTGTTGTGTGGCTACCATTTTCATTTTAAAAGACCACAGCTAGAGAGGAAGTTTTTTGGTTCCAATAACACAGGCTTCCAATAGTTAGCACGACTTAGCTAACAAAGATTGGAAAATACATTTTAGTGACACTGTAGCTTCCATGAGCTCACTAAAATGATATTCTTCTAAGCCCACAGTTTAGAACATTCATCACTCACTCCCCAACTATTAAACCTCTGATGTGGGGTTCTGAAGTTACAGTGGAGAAGAGGATACACAAGGTCCACTTACAAGGTTTAGAGGCATCAAGGAAACTGCTAATTAAGCAAAACCATGGAAGGAAAACCCATAAACACCACTGTGCAGGATCAAAACATTAATTAGAACAGAGCTGAACATAGAGTTGTGGTGAAAGAGGAAATGCCTATTAAAACTGTCTTACAATCCCTCAAACAAATCTGTGTATGTAGTAGTGTGTGTATGTTAGCATAGGTGTGTGGACACCTGTGCACTCAGAGACCAGAGGTGTGTGGACACGTGAACACTCGCCGGTGTGCCTGCCTACATGTGTGCACTCAGAGACCAGAGGTTGACGGCGGGCAGCTTTCTACAGTAATCTCTACCTTATGCTTTTGAAGTCTTTCCCTGGATCTCACTGATTCAGCTGGGTTGGCCAGCCAAGGAGTTCCAGAGATGCACTTCTTCTCCCAGCATCCCCCAGCACTGGGGCAACTGAGGTTAAACATGGCGTCCTGCTTTTATGTGGGTGCTGTGGATTAGAACTCAGTTCCTCATGTTTGTGTGCCAGGCGTTTTACATCCGAGCCATGCCCACAGGATCCCATATTTTGACATATGGTTGAAAGAGCCAAGAGGGTTTCTCCTAATTTCATGTTTGAGGGCAATTTCAGTCCTTGGATACATGTAAAAAAATATGTATTTCTTCTGTACACACAACTGGTCATCATTTCAAAGATTCTTGGAAGTAGACACACACCCGGCCCCTGACTTACCTCAGTATGTAGTATCAGTTACACTATCGGCTTTGCAATCTATTCCTCATTCCGCTAAGCTTTGGCCCTCTTCGTTTGTCATCAAAAGAAATACAGAACAGCTGTAGCCAGTATGCATTTATTATTATTAACAATAATAACTTATCGCTCAACATTTTTCCACACTGAGTTCAAGTTTTGCTTGGCCTGGAAGCCTTGTTTTCCACAACCTGAAACCATCCCATGCGCTTCTCAATGGCTCCCATTCCTTCTCCCGTTGTGGACCTAACGGTAGAGTCTTAACTTTCCTCAGGCTGAAATAGGAACTTAGTACAGTGTGGCTTCTAACTTGATCTTTTCTACCTGTAGGATCCTGAGCCAGTCCCCAAAGCACTAACTGATAGGCTAATAAACTCGCTCAGTATTACACTGGTGGGCAGTAGGGGGTGGAGATGATGCCAGTGTCAGACAAACTCAAAATGTCTATCTCCGAATCAGATATTTTTCATTATTACCCTTGCAAAGAAGAGTAATCATTGTCTTGCTGTCCGTCCCTATCTGCTTGACATCATTTTCTACTTTGTTTTCAATCACATTTCTAAATGACTACAGTTATTCAACCGTTGATGTAAAAACCCCTCCCACTTAGGCCCCCATCCTAGGCATCTCGTAATATGCAACTTGCTGATCATTGGACATTTCCAACGAGTCTGTTGTCTAGTACTGGTGACTTCGGCACATTTACTGATATAACCTTTTTCTTTTTACACACTCTACCGTGGCCACAAATGCCTAATCAAACGTGCTACCGGTGTGCTCCAATGAGGTGGCCCCGTCAGGGAGTTGCACTGGGAAATGTAATCACTCCTCCAAAGTCTGACAAGCGGTCCTCAAATCAAACTAGATGGCATTTTTCACTTCCTTGCAATCCGTGGTTGGCATTCCATCACTCCAAGGCTGTATCAGTCAAGGAGGAGTTGCACTCCCCCCCCTTCCACCATCCGCCACCCGCCAGCCTGCAAGGTGTTTCCAGATTAATCCCATGCTCTTCCCTGGATATCTGCCACCTCCCTTCACTACCATCTAATTTTCTTCCAGTCCATAAAATGTTGTGATGTGCACACTAGAAGCCATCCTTCACTCTTGGTCCATCCACACGGCACACTTGTCTTTTCTATGTCCTCTCTACAGCTTGTACCCTAGGAGGCCGCCACTCAAAACCGGCATCAGCGGCCTGCTAGACAATCCATGGGTGTCTATGGATCCTAATACAAGTTCTCCTTTAAAACAGCCTTCTGCCAGCTCTCCTCCTCCTCCTCCTCCTCCTCCTCCTCCTCCTCCTCCTCCTCCTCCTCCTCCTCCTTTTGGTTTTTTCGAGACAGGGTTTCTCTGTGTAGCCCTGGCTGTCCTGGAACTCACTCTGTAGACCAGGCTGGCCTCGAACTCAGAACTCCACCTGCCTCTGCCTCCCAAGTGCTGGGATTAAAGGCATGTGCCACCACCGCCCGGCTCTGCCAGGTCTTCTGACCATCTCATCTACACTTCCTGCTCCCACTCCGTATCATCAGACCCCCCCCCCTTAAAACTAGAAATGTTGCTTTGGGGTTAAAACCAGACAACGTGACTCATCAATGTCATCTAAAAACCAAACAGCTTCCAATCCTCTTCTCCGCGAGGAGAGTGGGCTTCCCCGTACCGGGCTACTGGAGTATGCACAGTGCTACCTTGATGCGCGCCGAGGTCTCGCTTCTTTTCCTGGTTGAGCTGCAGACTTTCCACACTTCATAGTCCTACTTGACTCCCTGCCCCCCCTCCCCCGCCTCGTGTCAGCTTTCCTGTCCCCCTGTCAGCTCTTCCTTCAGGCTGCCGGGCTTTCCCCCTACCTTCTCCACCTTAATTAGAACAGCCTTGCCTTGTTTCCTGACCTGGAATTTCATTAAGGAACCATCTGTACTGCTGGATCCCCATGTCTTTTTCTATCCAATGTCTGCATTGATGGCTTCCCCCCCTTAAAACACCTAAGAGCCACTCTTATCAGTTCAGCTGCTGAATACTGCTGACTCGCAGCCTCCAGAGAGCCCAGGAAACACTAATATATTTCACAATAACATACTCACCCAACCCCTGCATTTCTAGTATTGGATTTGGGATAAGACAACATCCTGGCTGCTGCTTTTGTTTTCTCCTTTAAAATGCTTCTATTAGGGAGTGTGTTCTACACAATGCACCATGAGCACTTGCTTAGCGTGCAAGAGGTCCTGGGTTCAATCCCCAGCACTGGAATGAAAACCCCCAAGGGTATTTGACTCTGTAAGGCACAGGAAGACACCAGAATCCTGACACCGTCCAGCTTTACTGCTCGATCACATGTTCATGAAGCCCACTCAACAGCCTCTCCTAAATGAGAGATTACATCAAAAGTAATGGAAGGGGTCCATTTGCTTTGTCTAAAGTTTTTTTTTTTTTTTCTTTCTGAAACCTTGCAAACTCTCTGCCTGGTGGCTTACTGCCATGTCCTCTGAAAGGCGAGAATAGACTTAAAAACAGAGTTTTTAACTCCCTGTCTAGAATTACACAGATCACACCTTTGACTTCTTAGGTAAATTTCACATCAATAAATCCCAAGTAGAGCCTTCTTTGCCCTTACCCCCTTACCTGTATAGCGTAGGCCCAGAGTGCCTTCCCATCAAACTTTCTCATCATTGCTGAACCTCTTCCTATTCCTTAGGACAGCCCTTTCATCAACAGTCACTAAACGTCACAGAGTGTCAATATCAGGAGGCTGAAGCAATGTCAGGCTTGTAGACATGATTTTATCTAAAGGTCATTTCGTCCGATGAGATATTTATTCATAGTCTTATTTAATTGATAACAACATCCAGACTTGACACACACTGTTGGTTTACTAACTCCTGGCCTTTCAAATCCAGTTTCCCATGGGTACCACTTGCCCCTAGGTCTATAACGCATAAACTCTGGAGAGATACATACACTGAAGGAATTGACTTCCTGCCTTGGGTTCTGGGGTAAAGGAGATATATGTTATGCTCAAGGCAAAATACTGTTTTTACTTACATCCCCCCCCACACTAAGTATAACAGGAAATAAGCATTCATTATCACTCACTATCAATGGAGGGTTAGTTTCAGGACTACACACCTGAAGGAACTAAAACCTGAGGCTGCTCAAGTCCCTTATAAGAAATCCTGTAGCTGCAAATAACTAGGAGTGCCCTCCTACACACATACCTATATCTTGTCTAGAGCTTTATAGTAACTAACACAGTAAACACCAAGTAAGCAGTTACTGTACTCTATCATTTAAGGAATAATGACTGGGGGGGGTGGGTTTGCATATTTTCAATGTGGTCAAATTTTTCTATCCAAATATTTTTAATGAGTCCCAAGCTGGTTAAATTCATAGATGTGGGATTCATAGATATGGAAAAAGAAAACTACAGTTCTCAAAGAGTATTAGACAGGCATCACTATGTGAGCAGGTAGGACTCAATGGGTTGCCTCCTTAAGCGAACATCAACAAGGTGCTTTCCGCCAATAAATGAAACAGCTAAACCCCATGAATATCTAATGGGAGACCTTAGAATAGCTCCACTGTACAGTGCTTGCCTGTTCTTATGGAGTAATTCCTCAATCAAGGTTCCCTCTTCCCAGGCGTGTCAAGTTGACAACAAAGATTTGCAATTGCAGACGCTATTTCAAACAGAAACACGGTTTCTCAACAGGCTGTCTACTAAAGGCTTGCCACTTTGTTGCTCTGGTAATGACAAACAGTAAGCCCCCATTTAAATGCTTTCTTTTATAAGCGTTGCCTTGGCCGTGGTGTCGTCTCTTCACAGCAACAGAGCAGAGACTAAGACACAGCTGATCATCCAGAGAGTAAATCAAAATGACGTATTTTATGCTCTCATTTGAAAACAACAAGAAGCATAACTCAGTGCGAGCAAAGCCAAAACGGAGTGCAGAGAACATTTCCAGGACAGGCGACTGTTTATGTTCTTACTCCACAAAAACAGTCTATGGACATGTCTATTGGGCCTTTTCTTGGTTGCTCATTGATTTCAGGTGGTCTTGACTAAAGTAGAAGTCTACAATGCGGCCAGCAAGAGTGTTCAAGTGGCAACCAGTGCGTCTTCAACTCCTCATAACCTCAAATCATCCTATGAACTCTGCATTTGAGCAAAGAGGACTCCCAGGGCTAGCACAGGAGAATGTGAGCCAAGGAACACGAAGTTATACATGAAAATGGCCCTGGGTGGCAAGGATATAAAGCACTGAATCTGAGTGCATGGCAGAAACAGGCCAATTCAACTTCGACATTTTCTTCCCCTCCTGGTCCCCCTGTTTTGGACACGTCTGCTCATCTTCACACACTCTTGTGCAAAGTGCATGACCTTGAGGGTCACCAGCTTAAAGTTTTTCAACTCATTTTGCTTCCTATAGCCTGCACCTGGAACATGACGTTCCCTAACACCACAACTAGACCAGATGCATCCATCCATGAAGCGCAAGGTCAACCGGCAGCTTTTCCTGACGCTTGTATGAGAGGTAGAGGAGATGCCAATCTATACGGTGGTGAAAGGCAGCTGCGAGGAGGCCGAGACTGCACATTCTTGTGAGCTAGCTGAGATCTTGCTTGAGATCTGTGTTCTGTCTGGACTAAGATACCTTCTCTGTTACAGGCGTGCCTGCTCATGCAAAGCCCCTACACATACCTCTTTCTCATCGCATTTCTATTTGAGTCTGAACTTATCTATAACTCCCATCACTGAGAGAGCTGACTGTCACAGCCTGCCTCAGCTCTCCTCCTTGAAATCAGAGCCAAGCTCCATACCTGGAAGGATAAAGAAAATCTTGAACACAAAACACAGCCACCGAAGAACTTGTAAAACATTGCCACTGGTACCTACAATGAAGAAGCACTAACTGAAGACAAGTCAGAATCCGGAGCTTCAATTTAAGCTTACTGTTTATTTCCAGGTGGCCTTGGGATTCTTCCTAAATGGAAATGACCTTTTCAAGTTGAAAATGGTAGAACCCAACCAATGCCCTGACAGCCAACTGCTTAGACCTCTTCTGACTCAAGTTCTGCACATTGAGTTTCTGAAAAGTCGGGTTTGTGATCAACCTAAGACAGTAAGGCTCATCCAAGAAGAAGCAAATAGAAACAGTGGTGTTAGAACATGACAGTCTTGGGCTCCTAGCCAAGAATTTAGCTGTGAGGAGCACAGGTCTGCAAGACTTGACATGACCGGCGTACAGCAAGTAGCAACACTGTCTTTCAAAGAGACAGGGTCCGTGAGACCGAAGGGAGATAACAGGAGGACCAGGATCACAAAACCACTAATGAGGTGTACAGGAGATAAACATCTAAGCCTCCTTAATAAAACTCCCACCCTGGGCTCAACTTTCATGCCTATTTCTTCTCTATATTTGCAGCCAGTTCTTAGATTAAAATAACACTAACTACCAATTTTTATTGTGATAACTATTATTAAACCTTTGATACTTAGAAACCTTTGTTCATGATTTCAATATTAACTAGCATATACCAAGATTTAGGTACTCACAGACGAAAACTCTTTGAACTGAAATCGTACTCATGCACAACATCACGACATTGCCATTTTCTTTGAATTCCACCTGAGTGAGTTAAGGGCAATCTTAATGCCACACTAATTTTTCTTCCAAAGAGAAAGATTTGATCAATACTTTTTTCTTTTCTGGCTCAGCTGTTTGTCACGGTGACATTATAAAGCAGATGGGATGCTAATGGCCAAAAGCCAGAGGGCTGATTGGGCTGTTTACAACGTATAACACACACACACACACACACACACACACACACACACACACAGGACTGCTACATAAGAGCAGGGGGCATTTAGATGAATTGTAGTAAACAGCGTACGTGGACAGGAGCGCTCCAGGTTCACCGTGGACACACAAGGAGCTAAGCATGAACCTCTAGAACCCACATAAAGCTGGGCATGTTAGAGCAATCCCAGTGTTCTTACAGGGAGAAGAGGGGCAGAGTCAGGAGAATCCCCAGGAGCTGACAGGCTAGCTAGCCTGCCAAACCCCAAGAAACTCTGTCTCAAACAAAGTGGAAGGTCAGGCCCAGCATCCAATGTTATCCTCTACTGTTGTCCTAGCATGCCCATATTTACACACATGGATGCACACACACTCAGACAGACACAGACACAGACACACACACAGACACACAGACACACACACACACACACACACACACACACACACGATCAAAAAGGAATGGAGCCTTTTGGGGGGGACGACTTATGGCACAAGAAGGTGCCATCAAACTCTGTTTTATTCTTTAGCATCTGAGCTGCTTCAGGGCGCAGAACAGCATCTGTGCATAAGTAATGATAAATGGATATCTAACTAACTTTTCAGTCCATTGTTCACTGTTCCTTGAACCAGCAGAGGGATAAAGGCAGGCACCTTTTCTCCAATAAAAGAGGGTACAGTCCCTTGGAAACCTTATCACTGGATCTTCCTTTATATTTGGTCACAGATGGTTGGGCTGGAAGGGTTATGGTCTCCTCATTCTGCTCCTACCTCCTCCACACTGTAAGCAGATGGTGTCTACTGTCCTTAGGATTCTGAGGAGCCAACTGTCAGGTAACACACGGGACAGTTCATTCTTCTGTGAGACACAACGGCCATCCGCTCACCTTGAGTATTTTGAGGGACAGCCAGCCAAAGGCTATTTGAGGACAGCCCTGGCCCTTATGATGCCAAAAATGTCTGTCTACGGAACACTCACTTGGCCTGGTTTGTGCAGGGTCTGCTTCCTTGCTGGTGTCTAAAACCCTGCTCAATGGATTACCTTTCTCTTCCCATCTTCCAGGTACCCTCAACTGATCCCTTGATTCTAGCCAAAGATCACTCCATCCTTAGACCAGAGTGTTCTATGGGCTGGACTGCTAATGAACTGGTGCTGTATTTATGTGATGCAGTTCATTATTCGTCTATACCACATTTAAAAATAGAAGTGAAATACACGAACTATAAAATTTATCATGTCAACCAATTTTCAATTCATCTCAGTGTCATCTGGGACAGTCACGTTGTTATATATGCAATACCGGCCACCACCAAGTAGAACATTTCATTTGTCAAAAGGGCTCCTCATTTCATCGAGGAAGCTCAATGCCTAGCAGCAGCCCTTTACTTCTAGTCTCCATGGATCTGTTATTGCCTGGAAATAAAGTAATACATTGTCTCTTCTATGACTAGGTTATTTCACTTAGCGCTCTGCCCTCCTGGCTTATCTGTGTTGCGGTAAAGCCAAGTTCTCTCTCTCTCTTCCACCAATGCCCATCCATTTGCACACCTCTTGGCTTGAATGTGGCTCCTACCGTTTAACTCTCTTGAATAATACTTCTCTGAACACAGGATATGAGCATGTCTTCCAGGCCCGCTTGCAATTCTTTTGTACATTTAGGGAAAGTGGAAAGGTGGAATCACAGACTACCTCTATTTTTATTTTCTTCTGCTAGACTAGATGCTTTCTTTATTAGTACAGATGTTCCTAGTTAGCTGATAAGAATAAGAAAGCAGATATCCAGTGCTAGGCTTGGTAGAAATCCCAATCCCCATGCTTTAGTACATGGTGGTCAACAATGAATGCTATTGCAATGGCACACCATAACCAAAGAACAAGTTGGAGAGGATAGGGTTTATTTTACACTCAGTTCAATTCATCATCAATAGAATAATAGAACAATTCATCATCAAACGCAGTGAGGGCAGGAATCTGGAGGCAAGAGACGATGTGGAGGCCATGGAGAGGTGCTGCTTACTGTCTTGCTCCCCATGGCTTGCTCAACCTGCTTTCTTATAGAACCCAGGACCACCAGCCCAGGGATGGCACCGCCTACCATAGACCGGGCCCTTCCCTACCAATCACTGCTTTAAAACAAAATGCCTTACAACCAGATCTTATGGAGGCATTTTTTTCCATAGAAAAATAACTTTAGTAAATTCAACAAGAAAGAGGAGTATTCTGGGCTGATGATCTTATTCTGAGAACAAAGCATGGTAATTGGAGGAGACTAAGAAGGCATCAAAGACCAGTATCTTCACTTCAAAGAGGAGAAAAGGGTTGTTGGCTGAGTTGCCAGAAAAAAGGGACAAGAATCGTCCTTTTCCTGAAACTTGCAGCTGATACAGGTATAGAAGACCGTCTATCCTTCGTCAGCAGAGTACATCTGTCTGGTGTGGTATGCCATTCCCTCGTGACCACATCGAGGGCAGTGCCTGTCAACCACTGGTCCCTGGGACTCAGGCCCCTTGTCCACAGACATAGGTATGGTAGCACCCCAGTTTGTTGAACACATCTGAGTTCTTCACAACCTCCCCTTCAAAATCTCACACATCGATGAAGAAGCCACAGTGAGGGCATATGACAGTGTCCTGAGCTCCAGGCAGCAGCAGGACTGAGTCACAATGTGGGCAGAAATCCAAGTCTGACTGAAAGTTGGCTGTGTCTGGCATCTGGGAGAAAACTGGGCACGACACTTCCGGTGGACCCTGCTATACCACTCCTGGGAATATACCCAGAGGATTCCCCAGCATGCAATAAGGACACATGCTCCACTATGTTCATAGCAGCCTTATTTATAATAGCCAGAAGCTGGAAAGAACCCAGATGTCCCTCAACGGAGGAATGGATACAGAAAATGTGGTATATTTACACAATGGAATACTACTCAGCAATTAAAAACAATGAATTCATGAAATTCTTAGGCAAATGGTTGGAACTGGAAAATATATGAAGTGAGGTAACTCATTCACAAAAGAACACACATGGAATGCAGTCACTGAGAAGTGGATATTAGCCCAGAAGCTCAGAATACCCAAAACACAAACCCACATATCAAATCATTCCCAAGAAGAGGGAAGGAGAGGGCCCTGGTCCTGGAAAGGCTTGATGCAGCATTCTAGGGGATTGCCAGGATGGAGGAATGGGAGGGGGTTGATTGGGGAACTGGCGGAGGGAAGAGGGCTTATGGGACTTAGGGGGAGCGGGGAACCGGGAAAGGGAAAATTATTTGGAATGTAAACAAAAAAATATAGAAAAAAGAAAAAGAAAAAAGAAAAGCAGTGTTGCCGAGGAAAGACAATCACATAGTCATAGAATGTTCTATGCATTTAGAATATATCATGTATTGTGTGAAATGTTTTTGTTTTCTAAAAAAGAGAGAAAGAAAGAAATAAAGAAAGAAAGAAAGAAAGAAAGAAGGAAGGAAGGAAGGAAGGAAGGAAGGAAGGAAAGGAAGGAAGGAAGGAAGGAAGGAAGAAAGAAAGAAAGAAAGAAAGAAAGAAAGAAAGAAAGAAAGAAACTTAGAGCAGGCCAGCTCCATGGTGGATGAGAACTGGGAAAGAGGAGCAGTTTATTATTGAGGCGCAGGAATCTGGCCTTGAAGATTTCCCATCGCTCCCCAGGAGGGAACGACCTGAGTCCTGCCCTCCCTCTGGGTCCTCCGACAGCTGAGTTTGGAGGGCTAGGATGGAGGAGCTTTCTCATTGAGGTTCCCTGCTTTCACGTGACTCTAGCTGTATCAGGTTGACAGAACACTAGCCCAGCACAGTTGCTTTGTTTCTACACCACAGTAAAAAGGACTCTGCCTTTGTCACCACCAGGCAGATGTGATGACCAGATAAAAAGGCAGGTGCTATGGTACTAACAAGTCTGCCTTGACGTAGTATTTACAGTATTTAATATGGGCCGCCTGAAAATAACACTTTAGCCAAACAGGAATGGAATGCTCGAGCCAGGACAAGGAGAATTAAAAAAAAAGAGAGAGAGAGAGAGACTTTGGGTCACCCTTTAAAAACAGTCCATCAGCCGGACAGTGGTGGCACACACCTTTAATCCCAGCACTTGGGGGGCAGAGGCAGGCGGATTTCTGAGTTCGAGGCCAGCCTGGTCTACAGAGTGAGTTCTAGGACAGCCAGGGCTATACAGAGAAACCCTGTCTCGAAAAAAACAAACAAACAAAACAAGAAAATAAATAAAAGGTTTAAAAAAAAAAAAAAAGCCGGGCGTGGTAGCGCACGCCTGTAATCCCAGCACTTGGGAGGCAGAGGCAGGTGGATTTCTGAGTTCGAGGCCAGCCTGGTCTACAGAGAGTTCCAGGACAGCCAGGGCTACACAGAGAAACTCTGTCTCGGAAAAACAAAAACAAAAAAACAGTCCATCTAGTCCTAGGTCTAAATTCTTAATTGTTCACAACAGACCGAAATGAAAGCAATCCGAGTCGAGCATACGATTCCTATGTGTGATTAGTCAGGCAAGGGCTGATGCGTGGCTTCAGGGTAGCTAGGTAGGGATTTATTTTTCCTTTCAGGTCTCCACTCATGAAGTGTAATTACAGATTTCTTTGCCTTTTCAGTAGTGTGGAATTAAAAACATAACCTTCTTGGAGTGTGATAGGTGCCAAGTAGTGTTTTGTATGAGATACAAGCTCTCTGATTCCAGCCCACGGGATCTGCTGGGAATAGCTGCTTTTACCTGATGAAACAACCAGTTATAAACTACAGAGAAATTGTAAATACTCTAGGGTTTGATAAGCGTGATTATGCCACCTTTCATTTTTGTCACCCTGTTGTATCATTAATCTGGGCTTTAGTTATCTCCTAGAAACACTCCACTCAAATGTGCAGTCTAACGAAGTTGGAGATGTGAATTTTCTTGCAGGGAAATTAATTTCAGCCGATGCCAAGAGACTTACAGTGCTTTGGCAAAAGCTTGTGACTTTAATGTTGGCTTGTTGAAACTATGCTTCTGGCCACACACCATCAGGCAAACTCCCTTTTTGTGCCCAGTATGGTTCAAAGTACTAATGTTCAGGCATTCTTCGGAAAGGCCTGTGCAGTTCTGATGCCTTCCACTAGGATGCGCTCCAGCCCCTGAGTTTTTTTTTTTTTTTTTTTTTTTTTTTTTTCTATCTCTTGTCCAGGGCATCAATATGTGGCCTTAGGTTCTTTTGGATGACTACTCAAGTGGTGTATACAAACCTACTTTATTTCTTATGTTCTCCAACTCTAAAACAAGATCTCCATTAGGAAAAGCAAGCAGGGATAGGAGACACTCAACAGATAAACACACTCTCCAGCAAGCCTGATGACCAGAACCCTATCCCAGAAAGTACACATTAAAAAAGCCAGCTGAGGTCCTTCCTATCTACCATTCCAGCACCCTTACCTTGAGATGGGAGGAGATAAGACAATCATTCAAAAGCCTGGGGATCAGGGAGTATGCACTTCAGCAGACACAAGAGAGACCATTGTCTCAACAAGGAGGAAGGAGTGAACCAGTTCCTGAAAATCATGTGGCATGTACACACACAGACACACATACACACACACGTAAAGAAAAGCACACAAGACAATATTTTACCACATCTGTTAACATTCCATCTCCCCCTGTATTAGTCTGGGTTCTCTAGAGTCACAGATTGTATGGGCAGTCTCTATGTAGTTAGGGAATTTGTCGATGACTTACAGTCTGTAGTCCAACTCCCCAACAGTAGTCAGCAGCAGCTGTGGATGGAAGTCCAAGGATCTTACAGTTGCTCAGTCCCACGAAGCAAGCCGGCAAGGAAGAATGAGTCTTCCTTCTTTCAATGTCCTTATATATGTCTCCAGTAGAAGGTGTAGCCCAGATTAAAGGTGTACACCTTTAATCCCAGATGAACTTGAAATCTGGGATTAAAGGTGTATGTCTCCACACCTTTAATCCCAGATGACCTTGAACTGGAATCCATGCTTCAAGATCTCCATGGTCAGAAACTTATATCTCTGAGCCTCCAAATTAGGATCATAGGTGAGCCTTCCAATTCTAGATTGTAGTTCATTCCACATATAGTCAAGTTGACAACCAGGAATAGCCACTACACCCCCTAACATTGTTTCTCTTGCATTCTGATGGTGCATGAGATTTATGGAGCTGAGTCACAGAATAGAAAGCTACCTTTTTTTCATGTTTGCAAATGTACATGTTTTTAATTATATAATGAAGACATACTTAAAAAGAAAGGCAGAAAGGTCTTTTTCTGGAGAAGAGAGACAAGATTGAAAGTATTCACCTCATCACACATCGTCCTCAGCTGGTCCCCACATCGGTTGGGTGATGTGCTAGCCATGATGTTCTAGAGAAGCAGAGCGCCCCCAAAAGGGGGGATGCCACATATCAGGTCCAAAGACAATGGAGAGGCAGAATTCAAGCTTCCTTAGGGGGGAATCTCCAGCAATAGGCTGGATAAGGCCTAGTCACAGTATGAAGGTTGGAGGGTAATCTGTTTTGCTCAAAATCCACCTTTATGAACCATCCCAGTGGCCCACATGGACAACCTGACAAAGATGCTCTGTGTGTTTAAGGCTAGCCTGGGCTACACAGGGGGACTCTGTACATAGGTATTTGATCAAAGACCTGGCCAAGCTGACAAATGATAGTGTCCTATATATCTCTTCCCTTGAGTTTATGTAGTTATATTTTCCAACAGCCATTAAATTATTAGTTCATAAGTACGGATTCGCGTTCTTTGTCTAGGAACATGAAGAGGGACAGGAGCAGGGACAGCCTAGAACTCTTCAATCTATACACTAAAAACTAGAGATATCATATACTAGAGTCCACCAAGGCATCCCTATACTAATTGCACAGTGATCATACATGTATATTTTAAAACGCTATTCATAGTTGCAATGTTCAAAATGGAACCTCCTATTTCTTCATCAAAACCACCGTCAATCCATCTTCCATGACAGCCTTCAGTCTCATCTCCTCCCTTCCTCGTTAACCTCTCCCCTGAGGCTCCTTTCTTCAAGTGGGGATATTATGGCTTCAGCTACATCTAATTTTAATAAAACGATAAAACTAAATGTTGCCTAGAAGCTCTTATCACAAAGCATGGATTTATAAAGTTTTCGGTAGAAAGCATTTATTTTTAACTTTCACTGTTCCTAGAAAAAGCTAGCTAGGGTCCCCAGCATGGCGACAAGTGATGCCCTGAATAAATAAATCTGATAAAAATCGTCCTCTAAGGCAGGGCCTGTCAGTCCTTTCACAGCATAAGCAAGGCCCTGCATCCCATGTAGGGATCCCACCGCGCTCTCTCTAATTGATAACTGCTCACAAAAGAAGCGGCTCTTGTGCCTCTCCTCCTTTCTTTCCTTTGTATTCTGGTGTGCTTGTTTTATCTGTCTACTTGTTTTCCAAAGAGGAAAAGAATAAAAGAAGGCATGGACTTAGACAGGTAGGGAAGGAGGAGGATCTGGGAGGAGATGGGGGAGGGGAAGTCGCGATCAGAATATAGTATCCGAAAAATCATATTTTACATAAAAAAGTGTAAAAATAAATAAAAATTATTGTTTACAAGAACAGCAAAACCCAAGTTCTAATAAGACATTTTTTTTTTTTGAGGCAGACATTTCATTAAAATGAGCTCAAGGCTCCAGTGCGGAGTTCAGTGGTAAAGCAGTTACCACACACACACACAAGCAAGAGTCTCGAAGTGCAAAAAATATAAATTTGTAAAAATGATCCCTGAGGCGGCTAGATTTTCCTGGTAACAAACTTGAGATGGCTCTGCCAAGGATTCCACATTACTCAAATAGCTGAGACTGCAGGTGGCTTAAAACACAAACGTAATACTGTTTCACAAAAAACAACGGTAGGAATATTAGGGGCAACAATCCCAGTATGTATATATTTTTTTTTCTTGGAAAACATATGTATGCTTTGGCCCAAGATACCACAGCACTGTGAAACCATCAATTCTGATTTCGACTTCCTGGGCTTTGCTCCTTTCTCATAATTAAAGGTGGAGACTACTGGAAGTGACTTCCTCCATTTTCTCATGGTTGTTAGTGACATCAGCCGCACTGTCTAAAGACACTGCTCCATCACACCTTGTACTGTTCATGTTAGCTGACCTCCTGGGATACAGGCACAGCATCATTTTCCACTCTCCAGGAGTGGCCGTGGTTATTCAAAGAAGATGATGGGTCTGTCATCTCCTCTACTGGAGTGCCCAGTCCCAGCCAGACATCCGTGTATCGGGACAGAGTAGTCCTGAGGAAAGCAGCGTTCTGTTGAAAATAAAAACCAAACTCTGTTTACTACCACACACCTTTAACCCTAGTACTTGGAAGGCAGAGGCAGGAAGATCTCTGAAAGTTCAAGGCCAGCCTGGTCTACATAGTGAGTTCCATGTCTGTGTAGAGAGACCCTGTCTCAAAGTAAACAAACAAGAGGGGGCGAACCTTCAGATTTTTGGTTAGTACCAGCAGCTGGAAGGCACCAGTTTGAGTGTGTTTAACAAGAAAACAGTCTTCATTATGATTTACAATGAGTAGAACAAAAGATCCATGAACTCAGAAAGGAGGTGGGTACGTAAAGATAAGCAAGGAATCAAACATAAAAATGCACTGGACAAAAGAGCAGTTTAATACATTTCTGTTTCTGAGACATCCTTTCTTAGTTTATTCTCTTCCGCCAGTGTATATATACTTTGGAGCAACGAACTAGTGAAAATCTATAGGTCAGCTTACACGTGGTGGTGTTTCTGGCATATGAATTTCCCTAATCAGCAAATGTGTAATAATTTATAATTCCACCACTTTCCAGACTACTCGATCTCACTGGCCCCTTCGGTGCGCAGAATAAACAGAAGCTGACTTTTTCAACACGTTGACTAAAAATAAAAGGACCACCCAGTGAGCATCCCAGTCTATCTCGGGACCCACGTGGGCAGGCAGTTTTCTTTAAATTCAATCCCTTCACAGCCGTTGGCAAATTAGCGATTCTCTACAGAAGACCACAGAATGCTGGAACAGGAAGGGATGCAGACAGCCAATCTTTGGTTTGGACATAAATATATTATTATTTTAAAATTGTAGCTGGAAGGACTTGTTTCTGTTGATAAAAATAAGACACCTCTTTGTTGAAGAAAGGGGTAGGAGGCCCCAGGATGGTCACAGGATTGAAAGTGTCCAGTCATCTAACCTTGAAGCATTTTATCAAGTCCTAAACCTCCAAGGTGTCAGCCTGTGGCAGTGGACTATGATATGTTCCAGAGCCGTCTTTGTGCCTTTGGGTTTGTTCCTAGCAGGAATGTGTCCAGAGCTCAGAGTATGGAGGAGTCATGGACGAGAGTACTGGGTAACAAGTCAATGTGTCTGGGGACAATCAGAAGGTGGACAGCTTAACATACTGACACGTAATACATATGGGCAGGTCCGCTGTCCCACACAATGAGACAACTCACTAAGGTTTGCCCAGGACTTTCACAGTTTCAAAGCAAAAAAAATAAAAAATAAAAAATAAAAACCTCACCTTCTGTGACACCCCCCATCCCCCACAATGCCTATATCAGTTGCCTTTGCTACAGTGATAAAGATACCAAGACTAAGGCAACCTGTAGAAAAGTTTATTTCTGCTTATGGTTACCAGGAGGGGGGCGGGGAGTCCGTAATGGCAAGGAGGGGGGTACAGCAGGTGGCCTGGACAGGATGCTTCTGTCTGGTCCTTGTCTGCCTCTGCATGCAGGAGGCAAAAAGAACAAACTGAAGTAAAGTTATAAACTCTAAAACCCCTTGTCTAGAGATGTACCTCCTCCAGCAAGGCCACATACACTTCCTAATAGTTCCTTAAGTGTCTCAAACAACACCACACAACTGGACAAGGACAGTGCCAAGCTGGGAGAGATAATTAATAGGTCACCTCAGCATACACCACACAACTCCACACAAATACAAACACACAGGCACGAATGCATGCGCTCCAGCACACACACACACACACACACACACACACACACACACTACACTACACACACCACATAGATATAAGCTTCTGCTATCACTGGTCTTGTAGACTCGATTCCACCCATGAGAATGGGTGACTGACGAGTAGCTTAGATTGTGGGGAATCTCTGAGGGGACACACATCACCCGAGGCAGAGCACAGAACCGTGGTGCTTCCCACACAATCTGCATATATCTGTGCTCTAATGGAAAGCATTTCAGGCTGGCCCCTAACCAAGTCCTTTAGGTAGGCAGAGTTTTTGTCTAAACAAGTAATTATATTCCATATGACCTTCATTATACCAGGTGTCTTTTATATATACTCCTTTGATGCCCCATTATTACATAATATTAAGATAAACATCTGTCCACTTTCCAATTAAGTGATTTAAAGTTAAAGTTATCATATCTAACTAAATTTGCGAGGTGTAAACTGATAGAGATTTTACAGGCTTATTTTTAGTTTATGTGTGATGTTGTGGCCTGTATGTTTTTTTTTTTTGTTTTGTTTTGTTTTTGTTTTTTGTTTTTTCAAGACAGAGTTTCTCTGTGTAGCTAAGGCTGTCCTGGAACTCACTCTGTAGACCAGGCTGGCCTCGAACTCAGAAATCCGCCTGCCTCTGCCTCCAAAGTGCTGGAATTATAGGCGTGAGCCACCACTGCCCAGCCTGTGGCCTGTATGTATGTGTAGCATATGTGTTCAGTGCAGAAGAAAGTATCAGGTCCTCTGGAACTAGAGTTACAGGTGGTTAAAGTTACCATGTGAGTGCTGGGATTTGAACCCAGGTCCTCTGTCAAAGCAGGCAGTGCTCTTAATCTCTGAAGAAACCCTCCAACTGGCTCGTGAAATACGTGACTATTCTGGCAACTGAACAATGTCAACCCTTCCACCTACAGACGCCACGTGTGGAAAGATCAAGAAGCCCACTGGCAGGTTTCCTGGCAGATGAATGGGGCCAAGCCAAGTCCTCCTGGACAAGCTTCTTGGGTTTGAGAGAGGACTCCTACAATAGGACGACAGACAATGACCGTGTGCACCATTAGTGAGATCAGGCCTCCTTTCTTGCAAGGTCCCCAGCACCCACTATCGTCCTCCAGAAAACAGAAAGGAGAGCATGCATGTCCTCTAAACAGGACATCTGGGAACAACTGGAAGCATTTTTATTTGTCACAATACTCGAAAAATACCCCTCCGACCCTCAGAGAGCACCCACCGGCCATTAGTTTTCTATCCTTGCACTGAGACTCAGTAGTTTAAGCAGAGGTGAGTGGTCCTGGGCTATTTATTCTATACCACTTCTTGATCTTCCTAGACATCTCCCAGGACACAAAACCTTCTGCAATACCTTCCATCCTCTGTTTTAGCCTTTTTGATATGTCCCTGGGAACTGTGAATCCCACCGAAGACTTCAGAACCAACACAAGACAGAGAATCGCCAAAGACATGAGTGGACTCTTAGATAAACAATGGCTTTATATTGGGATACAAGAAAGTTTTATTAAGTTTTATGTCCTTTATCACCGAAGATGGGAGCTAACTGGAGCCGTGGGAAGGTTTCCCACCGCACAGCGGACTGAGTATGCGCATACACAATGGTGCATACAAAAGGGTCCTTCCTCATGTTGGAAGCAGTTAAAGAACCATCCCAGGTGGACTACACACCTTTGCCCAGGTGAACGGTTATTCTCCTGAGACACTATCCTAACCACTCCTAAGTCTCTGCCATGTTGTTAAGATGCTCCAATCAGAGACAGAAAAGTTACAAGGACTAATGAGCACATGAAATTGGTTCTATTTATTTTATAAATAAATACACATACATAGCATCAACTGAATGGAAGTTTTTAAGAAGGCAATAAGTACTCACCGTTTAGATCTATTCAAATGTGTGTGTGCCTGTACATGTACAAACACGTGTGTGTGTATGTGTAAATTGTTGCATGCATGCATGTATGGGTACCATTGTCTTAGTGCTTGTAGAAGTCAGAAGAGGGCTTTGGATGCCCAGTATCTGCAGTTAAGGATGATTGTGAGCCACCGTGTGGGTGCAGGGAATTGAACTCAGTTCCTTTGCAAGAGCAACAAGTGCTCCAAATCACTGAGCCGTCTATCTCCAGATCTTGTTTTTTCAACTTCCGTAAAAATAATCTTTGAAGCCCTCTTATTAAGAATTAGGTTGTCTCCTTCAGAGCTAAATAAAGCTCTCGAGAAGGACATCATCAAAACCAGAGCCAGTAGCTACAAACTCACAGCCAGCTCTCTCTCTCTCCGTGGTCCATGACCTATACCCTGATAGTGGTCAGTGGCCAGCTTGGCTTTGTCAGAGATCTGCGAATAGCATCCATTCAAAACATCACTTCTCACAAGGCAGTTTTGCAGGCTTCGTGCAATCTATATCCTGTCCAAATTAACACATTTATGCAGGTGGCATTCAAAAGAAGCAAAAACAGTCATTATCTGAAAGCATCCTCCTCGGTAGGAGGGCATCCCACACAAAAAATACACCAGCGCTCCAGGACAGCCTCATCCCGAAAAGCCCCGCTTGGCTCTCAACCCAGACAGCTTTAGCAACACAGCCCACTGATGCTTTCACGGCCGCACTTGCTTTCCCCCTAATTGGGACGTTGATGGGCCTCGTGTTCAACATAATGGGCTCTTCTGATCACAGCCGCGCTGCTCACTCTGAAGTAAGAACATTTAATCATCGGCCACTCTTCCCCCAAGCCTGCCAGTAAGAGCGTTTGTCAGGTGTTATGTCACTGTTCCCGAACAAACAAAAATACTACTTCATTTTTACCTCTGCTGACAACCAGGACTTCAAAGAGACATTGCAAAGTCTACTCTCCCAGCTCCCCCCTCCCAAACACCAGTCAGTCTGCACGGCACATCTTATACCCTTCTGCAGATTTTCATCCACGATCTTAAGTAGGAGAAACAGCAAGGGAATCTTCCCTTCATAGCTATGCAGACTAAGTATCTTTCATCAGTCTTGACACTACGGAAGTACAGGTTTTAAATAATATTTTTAAATAATGTATTATGTATTTGTATGTACATTGGGCTCTGCCTGCATGCATGTTTGTGAGGGTATCGGATCGCTGAGAACCAGAGTTACGGACAGGTGTGAGCTGCCATGTGGTAGACAGGAATCGAACCCAGGTCCTTTGTAAGAACAGTGAGTGCTCGTAACCACCTGAGCTTTCTCTCCAGCCCAACCACATACCCCTTTATGTATAACCTGTGAGCTGAACAAGGTGGGGTACACGGGGAGTCCTAACTACTAAAGTGGTGGAGGCAGGGTGATTACTTGAGTCTATGAATTGAAATCAGCCCAGGCAACAAAACAAGACCTGTGGGGTTTTTTGTTTTTGTTTTTGTTTTTGGTTGGTTGGTTGGTTGGTTTGTTCTTGTTTTGTTTTGTTTTTTTAAGTACGAGTTATAGTTCCCTATTAATTTACCTACCCACAGCAGAAAAATACAATTAGCCTTCCGGTCATTTCTATTTATGTCTATTTTCCTGAATGGCACTCGGCTGGACTCCTTTCCTCGCTTTTGGACCTTGAGCCTCAGGGAATGAAGAGGCATCTCGGAGAGAACAATTTGCTGCTTTGGAGGAGCACCGTCCAGGCTGGAGGAAGAGGGGGGCGGGGCCCTCGATACACGGGTGCCAACAGCAGCTGCTTTCCCTCATGTCTGCAGACACTCATTATGGTACAAGGAAGAGAATCAGGTTTAAACTCAAGCGGAGTCCACCTTGCCAGGCAGACGGCCTCGTAAGAAGTCTTAGGGACGCCGGGCATAGTAGTGCAAGCCTGTAATCCCAGCACTTGGGAGGCAGAGGCAGTCAGAACTCTCTGTGAGTTCGAGGTCAGCCTGGTCTACAGAGTGAGTTCCAGGACAGCCAGAGCTATATATGACTCTCTCTGGCCAAACCTAAACAAATGAAAATCACAAAGTGTGAGTTTTTATGTGGAAAGTACGTGTGTTGTTTGCTACATACATGTACACATGTATGCATGTGAGTGCATGTGCATGTGGAGGCCAGAGGTGAGCACTGGTCGCCTTCTTTAATTTCTCTCTGCCTTATTTTTTGAGCTAGGGTCTCTTACTGACCCTGGAGCTTGCTGATCCGGGTAGCCAGGTTGGCTCTTGACCTCCATGGATCGACTGTCCTCAGCCCCCTGTCCCAGCACACTGGGGTTACACAAGCGTGGCATGCTACCTGATCTTAACATGAGCGTTGGGTATCCAAACCCAGGTCCCCATCTCACACAGCAAGTGCTTTGCCAGCTGAGCCATCTGCCTGGCACCCGTGGGGTTGTGAGTCTTATAAAGCAAACCAAACACAAATGGCAAGCCTGCTTCTGCTCTTTCTTCTGTTCCCCCTTCTAGATGAAGTCCAGGTGCTCCCTGCTAAGTTACTAGATTTGCCTAGTGTAAGAGACACTAGAACCCTTTAAAGGAACATAAAATGCAGCACCCGATGCTGAGAAGGGGACACTCATCACTGGGGTGTGAGTGACGGGCACTAAGTTAGAAAGAGGTCCACAGAGGCGAGACCACAAGCATCATTGTCTCGGGGAATCAGAGAGCAGAACAGCCATCATGCCCGGCATCTTCTCTGTATCACTATATCCCCAGCAACTACCAGACAGTTCACAGAAGATTCCCAAGCATTTGCTGGCTTCGACTGGTCTTAGACGTTATCAGAGTGGTGAGGGATAAAAGGCTCATGAAAAGGGACTGAGTTTTGGAGGAGCTTTTGAGTGAGGTCCCTGAATGTGGAACTCTACAGGCTTCTGTTGATCTCCCTCCAAAAACGTGACAGCCAGGGAGGAGAAATAAAACTCTGTGACACAGAACCTTCATCTTCCCAAACAGGAGGAATGGTCGCCTTAGTTTGGTATGAAAATAAGGATCTCGAGATTCTCCAGCAGGCTTTCCTATCGGCTCATCTGTTTCCCTGTTTACTGGTAACAGTCCTTGTGGCTGAGCCACGGTCACCTTCCACTAGCCGAGGGCCCCTGGGTGCAGCTCTCCTAAAGCTGCAGGTTCCTCATGTGACCGTTGAGAGGAGAGTACAACCAGGGTAGGACTCTGTGTGAATTAAACAAGGTAGACACGTAAGAAGCGCCTGGTTCACCGTAAGAGCAGACTGAATCCCAGCAGCTGTTATTCTTGGTGTATGACACTATGAGACAGTCACACTTAGTAGGCTATTATAGGACATGTTACAGTTTGGATGTTGAATGATCCCCACACGTCCACAGGATGTTGCATTGGGAAACTGGTGGAGGGCTTTGAGTGGTAGGTCTTAGTGGCTGGTCTTTCGCTTCCTGAGGGCTTGTACCAGCTCTCTTTTTCTCTTTGTTCCATGGCCCATGAAGCAAACAGGCCTGCTTGATTATGATCTGCTGTGATGTGCTGCCCCACCACAGACCCAAACAATGGGGAGAAGAATGTCCCGCGATCAGGGACCGTACCTTCTAAAATGCTGAGCTGAAATAAACGTCGTCTCTTAGTAAGATAATTACCCCAGGAATTATCACTTAGAAAAAGGAGGCTGAGAAACAGGTTCTCCTTTGCTCCTGGTGGATGTCAGCTGACGACCAGGGTTCCTTTCACTTCTTTGCCATGGGTATTGGACACAATGCCCCAGCACAGCATACATTTTTGGATAAATTCCAATGGTGTCAAGAAAACTTGGGGCACGTGGGTAAGTAGAAGAAATATCAAATGCAACAAATTCTAGTTTTAGGAAAAAGTGCCAAGCTCTGAGCATGGTGATTTCGAAAGGGTATTCTACAGAACTACAGACCATTGCAATTGAGATGTATGCACACATATGCTTCTGTGGTCGGGCAGATACTGTCACCATGGGACTCGCTCCTGGAGAGAAGTGAGTTCTCTTTCATGCACTTTTTTTTTTTTTTTTTGGTTTTTGACTTTTAAAACATCATTGTTTACATGTACAAATAAAAATTGTTTTCCTGACCAGGAGAGTTAAGGGCAGCAAGTCGTATCCTATAAAACCGGTCTACGTGGCTGGCGGTGCAGTACTAATAAATACAAAGAAAGATGGCAGACGTAAACAAACAGGTAAAGGTGTTGGGGTCTTGGAAATGCGTCATCTCCCTTACACACTTTAAGCCCACATTTCAGAGATGAGCATTGTCCTCTTCTTTCTGGCAAAGAAAGAAGGACCTAGGGTCATTCACTTCGAGTCAGGATTTCACACTCCCTCGAAAATCATGCTTCATGCCTAGGTCACCTGTACCTAAGTGTATGATGACTTAGTAAATCTCTACCAGTGCTGGTCAAAGCTGTCGTGGGGTACTCAGGATATAAGTGTGTAATATGTACAATGGCCTAGCATCAAAGGCAATGTTTAACTATAGATCAACAAGTTATGGTCACGGCAAATCTTCACAGAGACTTCAGTATGGAAAGGAGAACGGGGGCTCTCACAGCATGACTATTGTTTACCAGATTACAGAAGCGTGCAAATACTTTGCAATAGTCTCCAGTTCCATGGAATACATTTTGGCAGTCCCCATCCTCACACCATGGTGCTTGCCCTTAAAACAAGAATTTGTTGCGATCATCATTTGCTCTAGTCACTAACAGTCCCCACGTTTTTCGACACTATTTGGATTCATCTAAAATGCACGACATTGTGTCAGATACAGAGGACAAGAAGTGAAGGGTTCATGGACATCCGCTGACATCTACCAGATGCAATGAAGGACCTCTTTCAGGACCTTCTTTTCTAAGTGAAAAGGACAAGGGGGAAGGAAGAGGGGTGGGTGACTTGTTCATGGGAGATAAACACAAGGTTTCCTGGCTGGACTCAGCATAGCTTTGTCCCTTTTAGAAAACAATAGACAAAGCTTGGGGCTTATGTTTAGATTATACCCTTAGCAAGTGGATGGCTCGGCCCCTTCTCCATTCAATGGTATCTCCTTCTTAAAGGATAGGGGATTGGGATTGTGAACCTGGCCTTCATCCAATTGTCCCGACTACCTATAACCGCTTAACGGCAGTCAATTCTAGTAGCTTCGCGGTTTCTTTGATTCTCGTCCAATCCACAGCCCCCTTTCTGGGGTGACTTCTGATGGTCTAGCCAGTGTGTTATCTCACGGCGTGTGGAATTTGGAATGGCATTTCCATATGATGGCCGTCCGCATTCCTCGTCCAGGCTGTATTCAGAAACACATGTGCTATCAGTTAGCAGAAGAGGCCGAGAAGGGATCGGCCTGGGGAAATAAATGATGGGGAAGCAGAGCTCGGAGTCTAAAAGAGAAAGAAAGGCTCCTTATACTGCTTAGCAATAAAGACCATGGGAGCCAGACAACTTTTATATGCCAGGCCAGGTAAGAAAAAAAAAAATTTATTTTATCCTAAGCTCTTGGGTTACACTTTCCTCTTACATTTTAAGTGTCAGATAAATGTGGCTTCAGAATTTACAAGCGTTCTACCACTTAAGCATTGGCATCATGACTCAGCCAGTGACTTAAGGTTGCTGTTCCTCTCTGTAACACATTTTACAATTAGCCACCACACAGGAGTTCGCTCCGAAGTAAGACAGCTTGCCAGCTCCAGCGGGCCGGGAGAGATATTCCACCGTCTCAACAGACAGAGGAGATCCTTAATGTGAAGGCGGCTCCCATGTCCCTGCATTAATTTAGCGCTCTGCCAGCTCTGTCAGTGGGAGGCTTGACGAGAAATAACACCACCAGCAGCCACATCTTTCAGTAATTAATAACACCCACCCTCGGCCCTTCCCTGTTTATTAACACAAGCTTTGTAACAAAAAGTTCCTCAAGAAGGAACCTACTCACATCTGTAATCCTAGCAACAAAAGACAGCAGATAGATCGCTGGGAACTGGAGGCCACCGTAGACTACACTGTGAGTCTGAGTACATGGTAGAAACTTGTCTCAAAAAAAAAAGAAAAAAGAAAATGAAGGAGCAGAGAAGGAGGAGGAGAGGAGAGAGGGGAGGAGGAGGAGGAGGAGGAGGAGACGGAGGAGAAGGAGGAGGAGGAGGAGGAGGAGGAGGAGGAGGAGGAGGAGGAGGAGGAGGAGGCCACTCTGCTCAGAGCTGTAGAAAAGTAGAAAAAGAAATGGTATTCAAGCTGACAAAGTTTCGACCAGGAAACTTGTGAAGAACTTAAAACCCTGAAAGCTGATACAATATTACTGAAAAAAATACATTCATGATCAGAACTTAAGACCTACAATGGGGGAATAAATAAATGAAGGTCTTTAAGAATGCAATTAATAATGAAACTTGGTAGCTGGTAATTGAATAGTTAAAGTCAATAACCCGAGAGAACAAGGGAAATGGGCTTTTCGGCATCACAGTGGGCCAGGCCGGCAGACTTTTGTTGTTTGAGCGAACAATGGATATGAGAAATGTAAGCCGTGCGAGCGATACTGGGGCAGAGCATGTGACAAGGGGAACAGCAGACAGACCCTAGACACTTAGATTGGCAAAGACAGAAACCACCTCACAGTCCAAATGCTGGAAGACAAGATGTCCCTTCACGGAATCCTGACAGAACAGGAAGTGAAAGGGGACACTTGGCGTCAGGGTTAGGGACTACAGCCCAGTTATATTTGTCACTTGGAAGGTGCTGGCACTGCAAGCACAACTTCTCATGCAGGTATGACATGTGCTCAGAGCGTGTCTGATGCTTCTACAGCTCCAAAGCAGTGCTCCCACTAAAAAGCTGCCACTAACTGCCGAGCGGCTACAGAGACATGCTGATAGCCCTCGCGTTTTAGGAGTTAAATGTATTAGCGTTCTGAGATATCCAAGGCAACAACAAGCAGGTGCTTGGGGTCTTAATGTATAGGTTCCGAATAAAATAACATTTGACTTCATCTCCTAAAGATTCCCCGCGTCCCAAACACCACTAACCGTGGTTTGTTTAATAATGAAAGAAGGGTAAGAAAAGCTGGGTTACTCGTGATCAGAACACAACAGTCGTCCTTAACCATGAGTGACTTCCAAAAGCTGGTTGTAGTAGGCATACTAGGACATACCTTGTTAGGATATACGTGGAAGGTTTGGCCCTACCTAAAAAATGATAAGAATTACACACTTTTTAATAATAAAATATAATATTGACTACTAGGATAGGCAAAAAAATGTTAATAGACGTAAAGCTCTCTCATCAGCTTTAATTCTAACATTCCTAGAATGCCGGTACCAGAGGCTGGATCTCCCATCTCCCAAGTTTGGTTGGTTGATTGGTTGGGATAGTTTTTTTTGAGACAGGGTTGTAGGCTTAATGTTTTGTATGCAGTATAAAGTTTACCCTGGGTTATTCAAATGCTGATTTCTCATACCTCATATCTTGTTTCAATCTGGACATGGCATTGTAATGCTTACATCGAGACTCTCCAGTCTCAAGCTTGTGTAAACAGTTCTTACCATTTAGTCTCTGCCTTGTCAATTAATGCTGATCACCCAGTGGCAGGGCAGAAGAGAGAATAGGGCGGGACTCTGACAGCAGAGGAAAGAGAGAGGGAACCATGAAGGAAGGGGACCTATATAATAATACGCAATAATAATAATAATACAATAAAAATATGCAAGTATCATGGGATGGAGCTGGGAGGTAATGAGATTAGCATAGGAGGTAAAGGTAAATCACTTAACTGCTCAGCTATCGAGGGGAAGTTTTAAATAAGTCTTATTTTTCTGTGTAGTTATTGGGGAATAGCATAAGGTAAAGAGCTAGTAATTCATCCTTTTTATTTATATTGAGGATAATTCATTTACACAGGGTCACATGTCATTAAGGCTGGCCTCAAGTCTGCTCCGTAGCCAAGGATGACTTTGAACTTGTGATCACCCTGTCTGTACTGGTTTCTGTCTTTGGCCATTTTCTCTTTTCTTGCTTTATTTTCTTTGGTGGGTGAATCGTCCATTCTTATCTAAATGCTAAAGATACCAAACAAACTCTCTGCTAAGCCCCAAAATCATATTTTCAGCTGCCTAACAGATATGTAAGTCTTGGTCTCCACAAAGAGGACATGTACAGGCAGGGCCACGGCCCCGTTTCAACCTCCCTCCACCTCGCCACACCTTCTCCTGCACTGACATCACCTCTGCTCAAGCAGATGTTGTCATTGGCCCGGTAAGATGCCTTTCCAAGGTTATGTTCTCCTCCCTGTGCTAAATGCTTCTGCTCACAGCAGTTATTCAATTTTGTTTTAAACCTCTGCATAGCAGTGAATGTGTGTCAGTCACTGCTCCAGGAACTTTATAAGACTGTTGCCTCTCTCTGTCTCTGTCTCTGTCTCTGTCTCTGTCTCTGTCTCTGTCTCTCTCTCTCTCTCTCTCTCTCTCTCTCTCTCTCTGCCTGTACTATTTAAAATCTAGCCAACTTCCCATCCATCTGCATAAGACAGTTCAAACACCACTTCCCCCCTCCAAACACAAACAACTCTCCAGCATTCTGAGGCCCTACACTTTTCAACATTCCTTCCCTCTCTTCTCCTTAGCCTGAAAGGACCTTGGCTTGCCGCTTCTCCAACCTCTTCTACCGTGCCATAGCTCCCTTCCCAGTCTTTATGCAGACATGTTCCAGCAGCACCAAGCTACACACCTGACCCCACCCTCGCCCCTGAAGCCATGGGACTTTATTCTGCCAGGAGCTTTCCTCAGCACACCAGCTTTGCAGGACAGGAAATCCTTTTCTTAGAGAAGCCTTCCCCCAAGCTCTTAGGAAGAGCTGTTGGGAGGAGCTTCAAGGCAACTAGCATAGCCCCGATTGAGAGCCACTGCAGCAAATCCCCAAGCAAAAACAAAATGAAGGGGAGTTCTAAGCGTGCTCTGTACCATTGGGGATGGCTGTAACATGGGGAACGATAAAGCGATGCGAACTAGAACGCTTTAAAAAAAAATATCAAACGCTGGAGAAGTCCCACAGAAGCAGCTGTTGAGACAACCTTACAACACATGTCTTGCTGGCTCTGGAAGTACAATGCCTTTAATTTCAGCACTTGGGAGGCAAAGGTAATGGATCTTTGTGACTTTGAAGCCAACATGTTTCACACAGTGAGGTCCAGTCCAGCTGGGGCTCATAAACTAAACTAGATGCTTTCACAGGTCCACCGGCATTCAACTGAATCCACAAAACTGCAAGCCAAAATTAACCTTCTTCTTGTAAGTTGATTATCTCAAGTATTTGATACAGAAACGGATGACTACCATACTGGGGCCGCAGGCTTAGTGTAGGGGAATGGTTACAGTATATAGAGAAAGCTAGGAGAAATCACTTTCCCCATGTTTTTTTTTTTTCCTTCATACAACTGTAGCTGTTAGTAAGTAGAAAAGTGACCATTGAGGTAAAACAAAAAATGTTTAAAAGGGCTCCTTAGTTGACCTGGGAAAGACAAAGACCCATGGGCGAGGTTTTGGGATGCCAGTGTCACTTGGTGGAAGAATCTTGTGAAGATGTCAGGGGATGGTAGCAAGTTGTTTATGAGAGGACCCCATCATGATCCTGTAAACATGCGGCCTGAGGCGTAGCACAGTGGGAGAATACTAGCTACTAGGCGTAAGGCTCTGGGTTTGATCCCTAGCACTACCAAAATAAAAAAGTCCCAACAAGATGGCTCAGGAGGGCTCTTCCGGCTTGGCCTTTGGTTCCGGCCACATGGCTAAATGCACCAGTAAAGTGGAGATGGTTGGGAAATACGGGACCCGCTACAATGCCTCCCTCCGGAAAACAGTGAAGAAAATTGAAATCGGCCAGCACGCCAAGTACACTTGCGCCTTCTGTGGCAAGACCAAGATGAAGAGCCGAGCCGTTGGCATCTGGCCCTGTGGTTCCTGCGTGAAAACTGTGGCGAGCAGGGCCTGGACCTCCAACACCAACTCTGCAGTCTGCAGTGAAGTCTCCATCAGAAGACTGGAGGAACTGAAAGACCAGTAGGAGCCCTACCGTTAGAGACTTGCCTAGCCTGCAATAAACGGGCTATTTACATGAAAAAAAAAAAGATGGCTCAGTGGGTACAGGCTCTTGTGGCAAAACTAATGACTTGATCTTGCTGTCCATCATGGTGGGAAGAGATAATCAACCTCTGAAAGGTTTCCTCTAGCCTCCACTGTGGCAAGAACATGCCCGTGACAGCAGCACACATTCGCTCAGGATTTCACTGTCTCCCTGCATGTCCCCCAGCCACAAACAAGTAAACTGAGAAAGTAAAAACAAGTACTTGAATCTGAGAACCTGCATCCGAGACCTAGCCCTAAGAAATCATGACTCCAGTAATGTCTGTGGTAGCCAATAAAGCAGTGCTGTTATTTTCCATTTCCAAAGAGCTACCCAACATAAGGTTATTATATAGTCATGATTTCTAGATGTGGCTGAATTTCTGCATCTCTATGCCATGTGCTTTAAAAGCACTTTCATAGAATAGCAGAGCCAAGAATCAGGGCAGTTCTGAAGCCCACACAGTAGAGAGTAGAAAGAAGAATATCTAACATCAGTGTGTGGAGCCCCGACACTGAGTACCACATAGTACCACGACTTCTCGCTACAGTCACCAGCACCAAGCTTCCCCTTAACTTCCTGTGCCCTGGAAAATGATTCTTCCTGCTTCTGACATTCATTAAGCTCAAGTCTTTACCCATAGCTTTCGACAAAGACTAATGAGGCTGTCTAAGCAGAGCATTCTCAGACCTACAGCCCCAGTGCCTCCCTATGCCCTGAGACAGTTCTTTTTTTTTCTTTTTTTTGATAAAGCCTCACACTTAAACTTTAAAAAATAATTATGATAACCTGTTACATAAATAAAAAGACAGGTATGTAGTCGAAGCACACAGCTGTAATCCTAGCATTCAGGAAGTGCATTGCAGGATCAGGAGTTTAAGGTCATCATTGGCTCTGCCTGAGTTTGTAGCTAATGACACCCTGCCTCCAAGTACATACACACATAAAGGAAAAATAAAAGGTGGAAATTTATATACACTAAGATACATTTTGGTATGTAACTTCTCAGGTTGAAGCAGCATATCGCAAGATAGAAGAAGACAAGCTAGTTTGGTGGTCGACACCAATGTCTTAGCACCTGAGAGATAGAGCCAGGGGCTCTTAAGTTTGAGGCCACTCTGGGCTATAAGGTTCCCCACCAGCCACAACTCCATATTAAGACCCTATCTCAGGACAAACAGATTAAAAAAAAATCAAACATTTACAGATGACAGTGTCCTACATGCACACTGGTGTGAGCAGAAATGTTTATCTTAAAATAAAAGTGAACATATCAAGCTTTTATTTTATTATGCAAACATTCATATTTTGTGCTGCCTGTATCCTTGGGAAATTCAGCAATACTTAGCATGGTTTTGTTTACATAAAAATGTATTGAAGGTACAGTAGGTTTCTTTGTCACCTGTCACAACATGAATGCATTAATAAGCTTCCTCTTTTGGCTTTTTACTAGTGTGTGTGTGTGTGTGTGTGTGTGTGTATTTGTATACACACACATATATATACACATACATACATACATATATACATACACACACATACATGCATCTATATAATGGTATTAATAACAGAATTTTCTATCTCCAAAATGCCTGGTCAAGCATTCTGAAATACTGACCTCACACAGACAGTTCAGATCTCCATAATGTGGAAAACTACTTTGTGACCCTTTGTGTCTCTGGCCTGTGCACACAAAATGTCACTATCCCAATTACTCTTACAAGCAAAGTGACCCCATGAGTTCCCACAATGCAGCACGGAGGCCGGCACTTCCCTCTAGCATTATCCAGGCTGAGGCAGGCACGCCTCCTCACATTTCATGCCTCCCCGGCTCCTGTTGCGTTCCCAGACAGCTAAGAAGGCTTTGCTGTCAAATCCTCTCCCGTTTTGAAAATCCAGGCACGCTACACTGTCACCGTCTGTGGTTATTAGCAAAGATGTGTGAGCTGGAGGACTCGGCTTTTGGCGCTGTGACAGGGAACATCCTCTTAACCTTTACATCTTCTTTTGCTGCTAAGTCTCAAATACCACAGCTAAGAAGACGATCAAGTGAAGCGCTCGTGAGTGTTTACTCTTAGATGAGACGGTCAGGGGTTGTGTTCATAATCTGTAACTTGAAACAATTAACACGGCTTCTCTCTATACTTGTTCACGCCAAAAGCATTTGCATGAAAATGACAATGGATAATTGAAGAGGATGGGAAATTATCAAATCAGGGATACTAAAGGCAAGGAAGGGGCCACAGTTTTCTAAAACTGAAAAGGGTTGTACAGAAAAAAACATCTTCTCTGGGCCACACTTTTTCTGCAGCTGATTATGAGCTAATGTTCTAACTCAGACAACAATCTCAATGTAACTCATTCATTCATTAGTCGTCCACTAGACATTCAGAGTTCTTGCTGCACAGGAGGAGGTCCTGTGCTATGTGCACACAAACTTTTGATTCCTATGGACCATAATCACTTAAGAGCTTTGCTGAGGTTGACTTCTGGTCCAGCTAGTCCAGTATGGAGGCTGGGAGCATGTATTTCTAAGGCTGGAGCTCAGAGGCCCCATACCTTAGTACGCTGAGTTCTTTGAACAAAAGACAGCCTTTTGAGTCATCTTCAGAACCAGAGATTCTGTTTCCGACCCCAGCAGGGATCTCTCTCTCTCTCTCTGTCTCTGTCTCTCTCTCTCTGAAGTTCCCATATTGTCCTCCAAAATGAACACAATGGCCTTTATTCCCTTCCATAAAACTTCTTAAATCAGTCAGGATTAACTTCACAGCACAGAAACAAAGACTAAGGGCCCACCACACCCAGACAGACTTTTAATTGTTTTGCTGGCCAACTTAATTTGGGCCCATTAGCACGCTATTGTCTATCTAGTCTTTGGAGGCTCACTCAAGTTCCTAAAAATATCCTTTATTAATTCTTGAAATCACCCACAACCCACTTCAATTCCACTTCCCTACAAAGAGCATATTTGAGTTACGCATTTTTGAAAGACTTTCACGTTCATGGACACATTACCTTGTGTTTTGCCTGTTACCTCGCCTGTTGTCATTTATGTCAGACTGAGCGGATCCTGCAAAAGAGGAAGGCAATCTCCCACCCTCTCATGAAGCTCCAGGACATGCTGTCAGCAGTGTTTTTAATAACCAAAAAGTTTAGGAAGCAAATTAATGAAGGTTGAACCCTGGTTTCATAGAGCTTAATGGTCATAAGGCAAAGCCCTCCTTCCAAACCATATAAAAGATTGTGGCTTCATGGAAGTCCCACCAAATATGTGCGGGACTCTGCATTCACTGTAAAAAATAATTGATATGCCGGGCGGTGGTGGCGCACACCTTTAATCCCAGCACTTGGGAGGCAGAGGCAGACGGATTTCCGAGTTCGAGGCCAGCCTGGTCTTCAGAGTGAGTTCCAGGACAGCCAGGACTACAAAGAGAAACCCTGTCTCGAAAAAACAAACAAACAAAAAAATTTGATACACAATGAAATAGTGAAAAATGCAAGAAGGAAAGCATTAGTCAAGACCAAAAATTACTGTTAAGCCAGGGCAATAGTTAGCTATCTGGGGAGATACCGTGATAAAGGTGGTCTTGAGACAGACTTCTGAGTGAACCCAGAGCTAGGTATATAGCAAGACAGAGAGGAGGAAAGAGCATGTGCCTGGCAGAGGAATCAGGGACGAAAGGGGGCGGAGGGGCAAAATTCAAGAGTGGCCTGCACAAGAAGAGAGAGATGTCTCATGCACATGGATGATGGTGGAGGTGAGGAGAAAATGGTGGGAGGTGGGCTTGAGACACTGGCCTAAGGACCATTGCGGAAGCATCCCAATACTCAAATCAGGATGTTTAGGACCCAGATTTAGAGCCATCCCCAGAGCAGTAGGAAGGACAGGCTGACTGGCCCAGAAGATAGAAGAGAGAGGCCTTTGGGCCAATACAGAGGGCATCGCGAGAGTCTGCAGAAAGGAAAGCCTGAAGGAGAGACAAGCAGGTAACTAGGCCTGGGAGAGTGGGAAGGTTGTACATTACACCTCCACTTCTGGGCTCTACATGAGTAAGGCACTGATCACGTCTTCCTGCTCCGACAAGGCCATGAGAACTTCTTTAAGTTACCAAGAAAGCTTTTATATTAACTAACAGTTCTAATACTCTTGGAAGGCTTACTACCTAAGCTATGCAGAAAATAACTGAAAGACACATTTGGGCTTTTTTCCCAGACACTTAAGATTTTATGTATTATTGACACATGTGTGTGTGTGTGTGTGTGTGTGTGTGTGTGTGTGTGTGTGCAAGTGCATACATGCCATGGAGAACCACTGTGGTTCTCCTGGGATCAAACTCAGGTCCCCTGAGTTTGGCCCCTGAGCTATCTCACGGACTCCATGCACTCATGAGCTTACCTTGTTGTCAATGAGTAGTGCTATACAAATGATGACCCTTCATTGTCAGAAGAGATAGGATTAGTGTATCAGCCTTTATTCCAAATTGTGGCGGCAGGTTTGGTTTGGGTCACTCTAGGGATACAACTCTGGAGAAGAGAATCGAACTTTGAAATAGAGTGAAATGAGAACTCCAAACACCGGCTTACAGAAAAGAGAATGCACCATTTACAAAGTTCCTTTCCTCCTCCCACCCCTCAGGTTACAATATCCAGTGTTAGGAGCTCTCGACACTGTCTACCTCAGCGGCATCTTAGTAGGTTTTCTAATGCAAACAGCAGTACAGTGGGATCCCCAATTCTGGAGTCCCCACATTGTCTATAAATATAAATCTGTGTCAAATCTAAAGTGCGTCATAAATAACCCAGGTTAAATTATGTCAGGCCTTTTAAAAACACTTAATATTTTTTATTAATTCTTTGAGAATTTCATAATGCATAAAACATATTGTGACCATATTAACTCCTCCCAGGTCTACCTCCCACTCTTGCAACAGGCTTTTGGAATGGTATGAGGACACATTTAACTGTAGGTGGAGTGTAGGCATGCCCGCCTCCTCCCTACCCTCCTCCCTACCCTGTTACAGTAATATGAAATCAACCATTCTTCTGAATAAGTGACTGGGGTTTCTTTAGATCCAGAACCATGCAGGTCTTCAGGAAGGCTTAAGCGACCAGAGACCAGGGTACCAGGTGAGTAGAGGGTGAGAAGAGAAGAATATAATGGGGGATGGGAGAGGATGCTAATTCTCGGGCCACTGGCATCTTTTAAAGTGTTCGACCAGCTGAACAACTGCCTCAGCAAATGGTAAAGACCATTTAACCCCCCATTTCAATGACATCAACTTTATTCTTCATTCCATCATAATAATTCAGACCAATTTTACACCATCTAGACTACATTTCAGTGACTTAACTATGTTTCCTGTAATGATAGGGCAAGCCTTTGCTGATTAGAAAACCCCGAGACCCTCTCTCAAGCATCTCTGCTTGAGAACCATAAGTCTCACTAATCTTTGAGTCACTAACCAAAGCCCTCCTGTGTGACTTCACTTTATTTAGGGGTCTAGACTTTCTCTGCATGCTTGAAGGGGTCCACTTCAAACAAAAGATTTAAAAAAAAATCCCTTCTACTTAAATAAGAAACAAATTTATAAAGTGCCCAAGAGAAACACATCCAGTGGAAATCCCCCTCCCTTCCTATATGGGATACAAAAGCAAAATGAAATGAGCTCATTGTTGAACCCTGACGTGGGACATACTAACAGGGGAGTCCGACCAAAACCAGTTCTGATGTAAACCTATACAATACTATAGGTTACTGTCCCTAGGGACAGAGGCACTGAGGTGCATATTTTTCATATCAAAGCAGACCTGGCCTCCCAGTTCTCCCAGCGTCCCTCAGTCCCTACCTAGCATACCCTGCCTCCAACCTTGAACTTTTCAGCCTGGGTGACTGGGCTGTCCTTTTCCCAGAGGCTCTTCCCCTAATCCAGACATTTTGTTCCGTCCCTCCTCTCTCCCTCCTTTTCTTCTTCTTCTTCTTCTTCTTCTTCTTCTTCTTCTTCTTCTTCTTCTTCTTCTTCTTCTTCTTCTTCTTCCTCCTCCTCCTCCTCCTCCTCCTCCTCCTCCTCCTCCTCCTCCTCTCTCTCTCTCTCTCTCTCTCTCTCTCTCTCTCTCTCTCTCTCTCCCCTTTCTCTCTTTCTCCTCTCCCCCATCCCTCCCTCCCCATGGTGACTCCCTGGCCCCAATTCTTGGGGGTAATGAACTCACTGGAGAGCAGCTTCCCAATAAACCTGCCTTTAATATTAGTTTAGTTAGTCTGGTTTGAATTGGCTCATTTCACCAGCAGCAGAGAAATAATCCATCATCTGCCACAGACTACTTTAAAAGTATACACATCTAGAAGTCAGAGTAACATTATAAATGATTGCTACCTGCTGTCTAAGGGAAAGAAGGTAGTAATGTACCATTGGCATGTTATACAGGAGGAAAAGTTCCTGCTTCTTTCTTCAAGACCACCTCAGTGGGTTGTACGTCCTTCCCCGAATCGTTGTGTCAACAAGAAAGAATGGTTCTTATACAATAGGTTAAATTTTTGTTTCTGAAATAAAGTTTTGGGAATAAATTAGTATATTTGACTCACAGTTTTAGAGACCTTAGTTCGTGGGCTCTGACCACACTGCCTATGGTTAGTAGGGTTTGTGAAGAGTGAGTGGTGAAGCAAGAGACTTATCTTGTTGTGTCCAAGAAGAAAGAATAGGAAGGTCCATTATCATGGGAATCATTGTACTAACATCCTTCTTCTTGGCCCAACTTCTTGGAGGGTCGATTCCCTCCCAAGAGCCCTTACAGACTGGAGATCAGGTCTCCAACTCATGGCCTTTGGAAGCCATCCAAGATCCAAATTAGAACAATCCAACTACAGGAGACAGAGAGGAAACAAGAGGATGGCCATCCTCTGAAACAAGAGGATGGCCATCCCTGCTAGATTTATCTTAATGACATCCAACTGAAAAGCCTTCAGAGTGATTTATTCATATTATACATTGATAAAGCTCTTTTATTTCATGTTGGAATTACTGTGGGAGAGATACTCAGCAAAGAAAGGGAAAGGAGGAAAGTTGTTGTTTTAGAACCCTTAAGAGCCTCGTCTGGAGATGGGTAACAAGAAATGTTTCTAGGGACAGTATACTAAAATCTTAAACTCTGCTGAAAGAAACTGTGATTAAAATCAGATTTACAGACTTACTCTTAATGTCTGACTACCGGTAAGGCGCTTTCTCCTTAGAGAAGCACATTCCTTTACCCTAATCCTTAACTCCTGTTCTGACAATGACCCATTGTTCACTGTTGCCTTTGGATTTCCATGACTTTTTGAAGGACTCAATGCCCTTGAGATAGTTTTAGGCATCTCGCTCTCCAAGACTCTTGCCTATCCTCACTCACTCTCTGGGAGCCTTCAACCTGCTGTTCAGTAGCCGAGATTTCCGACTGTGTTATCCTGGCTTCTGATCATAACCTTTCGGCTCTATCTTATCCAGTCTTCTTTGCTCTTCTTGAGGTTACACATCTATCTGTTATCTGTTGTCTCCAAACTACTCAAAGTTCTCAACTCTTTTTTCACTTGACTTTCCTGCTCCACACACTAGACAGATCTCCATTCCTTGTCAACCCAGGACTCTCCTCTTCCAGCCCTGTGCCGAGGACCAGCGTTTTGCTACACAACATTTTCTGTGCTCGAGGCCCCTCCTATAATTGGGTGCACACAGGAGCCAGGTGTCATCCTTTCCCTTCTCCCACACACTCCCAGAATCCTTTTCTGTTCTCTTGCAGCCTGGCTCATCACTTGCCTCTTCTGTCACTCCTAGTGGAAGCTCCTCATTGGAAAAATGCAAGGACAGGCAGTAAATGCTTCTCCAGTTAGCTCCCCCTCCACAAGCATCCCTACCCCCAGGCTTCTATCACCAACGCTGGAAAAGATTCTTCCATCCCACCTCATCTTAGTTCTTGTCCTGACAGAAGATCCGCCCACCAACTCTCTCCATGCCCCAGGGAGATTCAAATCTTCAGGAATTAACTCCTTCCTTTCACAATTAAGCTTCCCGAAAGAGGATCTAGATTCTCTCTTGCCTTTCACACCTGCTAATCAGCCTCTTCCTCTCTTCCCCTGGCCCTCCACTTAGCAGGCTCTTCCCAAGGATGCCTGCATGGCATCCGGTTGCTGAATCCAACCTTGAAGAGTGAGTACTAGTTGATTTGCAATACACACTTGAGAAGTCATGTCTTACTGAAGTTTGCAATAATCTGGAACTGATACCTTCTCCTTGGACTCGTGTAAAATGCACATTTATTATCCTTTCCTATTTAAAATCTTCTAGCTGCTTCCGTTGATGGTTTAGATAGAAAGACCTTCTCAGAGGTGAATTTGTTGAACACTTGGTCCCAAGTGATGATGCTATTTAGGGAGGTTCTGGAAACTTAAGAATATAGATCCCGCTAGAGGAAGCAGGCCATTAGTGAAGGGATTTTCAGGGTTGTATGGAAGGTTTACTCCCCGCCTTGCTTGCTTTCCTGTCCACCATGAGGTACAGAAGTTCCTACACCAGGCACACCTGTTTTACCCAAGCACAAGAAGCCAAACAACCATGAAACCGAATCCTCTAAAACCATGAGCCAAAATAAATCCTTCTCTTCTTTAGGTAGCTTTTCTCAGGTATTGATTGCAGTGATAAGAAAGCTAATTGCCTCACTAGCTGACATACACAGGATTAGGTTCAAGTGTCCTAACCAGATAAATCCTGGCTCTCAAATTTCCCAGCAGGCTACTTCCATCAACATCATATATTTAAGTCTACAAACCTACAAGACAGGAATATGCTTGATAATAAAATTTGATGTTTTCAAATTAAAATAATATATAGGAAGAAAGACAATTGTGTTTTTTTTTTTGTTTTGTTTTGTTTTGTTTTTTTCTGAGACAGGGTTTCTCTGTATAGTCCTGGCTGTCCTGGAACTCACTCTGTAGACCAGGCTGGCCACGAACTCAGAAATCTGCCTGCCTCTGCCTCCCAGAGTGCTGGGATTACAGGCGTGCGCCACCACCGCCCAGCCCGTGTTTTTGTTTTTGTTTTTGTTTTTTTTAGCTAACTCACATCATGATATTTTTTAAAAGAACAAGCAATGATAAAAATTAGTAATTAGAGGGATTTTTGGAGTAGGATCCTAAGTAGCATGTCTAACTATGTTAATTAATAATTTTTAAAACCACTGTACTTTTCAGTCAAAATAAAATTTAGAACTAGACCTGGTGGTACTGGCTAGTAATCTCATTTACTCGGAGGCTGAAGCAGGAGGATCTAAAGTTCAGATCAGCCTGACAGACAGGAAGTGAGTTTAAGGCTAGCCTGGGCAACTTGGTAAAATTGCATCTTGGAATAGAACATTAATACAGGGACAGAACTGATTGGTAGAACAATTGCCTCACATATGCAAGGACCTGGGTTCAATCTCCAGCAATGAAAAAGTAGAAAAAAATGTCAAAAGCTTGCTCAGTTTACAACTCAATTCTTCAGGCATTTTGGTTAGGACTGACCTAAAATGTCCTTCCAAAATTGTAGGTTCCCTCTGACCTCTGGAAGAGTATAAAGCATTGAACATACAAAGTTTAAAAAGAAAGACAAATCCTCTTCATCTTATTAAGTAAGATTATTTTCTTCACTTGAGTTTGGAACAGTTCATAGAATTGAATTGGGGCTTTATTTTATTAATCCCCAACTAGTAAAATTTATGGACGTACATGGGTTGCAGACAGATAAGTATGGAGTGGGATGGATCAGAGGTCAGAGATCCAGTTCACTCAAAACACAAGGAAAGCCAGATTTTTTTTTTAATGCTAAGCCACTTCTATTGGCAGGATACAAAATCCTATTAACTAATTTCTTTGACTCCAAGAAAATTGATTTTGATATTCACAGTAGGAAGTTGTAGAGTCCAGAATGCAAGTAAATAGAAAAGAACAGTATTTCTTACAAATGAACCGGGGGTCCAAAATATAAAGGCAATCTTCCGCTAAGAGGAGCAAAAGAAAAACACTTTTAATTGAGACTCCAAGTAGTTCGTGATTATTTCCTGTAATTAAAAACATGAATTGGTGGCCTTACATGTGAATGTGGCTGGTTTTGACTCACAAAAGGTCTGCCTGACCTTAGCATCCTAATTCAAAAGAAATAAGAAAAGCTGCTGAGAGACCAGGGGCGGGATTCTCTTAGCTCAGATCCATAAGCACAGATGCGGGGAGTTTCACATTATTTAGTTGAGTCCAATTTAATTACAATCCTCCATCTTGTGATTTAACGTGAAACAAACAGGCTGACCAGGTGGCCTTCCCGAATTATGGCCAGTGAGCAAAGAAAGGTGATTTAGCTCGGGTATTTTTTGTTTGTCAAGCATCCCTTTTCTTGGAAAGAACAGAAAGCTTTGGGGAGAAAGTATAAAAACAGAGTCTAAGTTCAGCGGGTCTGGAGTAAAATGAGATTATTTAAAGCTAAGCTTCTGTACCTCTCTGGTAGAAAATGGAAAGCACAAAGTCTCTGGAAGACTCTGGTACTCTTGAAAGCTAGCGTCAGCAAAGAATGAAGTTGTTAAAGGGATAATGTTCCTGCAACTTTCTGCCTAGTTCCGTGAAATTAAATCTGTGACTGCACCTACCACTGGAGCTGCCCGGAGGACTGACTTCAATAAGGAGGGTGCTGGTCTAAAAGGAAACAAAAATCTGTAAAATTAAGAAAAGTATAATGTGTAAGGTCTTTTAAAATATGTGAACTATGTTGGCTGTGAAAAGGGAGTGAGGTTAGAGAGAAGGCGTCAGATGACATAAAATAAACCCAGCCTTACAAATGGGCACACCATCAGATGTGACAGCAAGGGATGTGTGAGGGTGGAGAGTGAGCTCAGAAGGAGCCCAGTTTCTTGTGCATGGGCTCATTTGTAACTGAAAACCAGGATACCGGTGGGCATTTACCAGATTTGCTAAAAATCTGAGCAAACGAATGCTAACAAGGGACCGATCGACAGGAACCTCCATTCATTGCTGCAGTGACAGTCATGTGAGACAGCCATCGTGGAGGACAATATATCTGATTCTTAGGAAGCAACATAAAATTATCAGGCTCAGGGCAGTGGTAGTGTATGCCTTTAATCCCAGCACTCAGGAGACAGGGGTAGGAGGATCTCGATGAGTTTGAGGCCAGCCTGCTTTTCAGAGTGAGTTCTAGGACAGCCAGGGCTAAAGAAACCCTATATTAAAAAAAAAAATCAAGCAATGAAAAGATAAAGGTAAGTAACTTTCCTAGAAGGAACCCACACTCCCCTTAGCCTGTCTCTTCAACAATGACAAACCACACTGAGTTTTTACCTTTGACATGATGGGAATAGATCTTTATTTCTGGAGTTTTCCTTCCCCAAACATATCAACACTAGTTTAATAACAATAAAAAAAATTAGACCAAGTGGATGAGGTGACTCAGCCGGTAAAAGTGATTGCTACACAAGCCTGACAACCTGCAGTGGATACCTCAAACACAAGGAGAGAACTTCTGAAAAGTCCCCTTACTTCCGTGTGTGTGTGTGTGTGTGTGTGTGTGTGTGTGTGTTGTATGTCATGGCATGCTTGGCCCCTCACCCACACATACTCATTACATGCACACTAAAAGAATAAGAAGTAAAGTGAAAATGGAAAACACAGACCAATCTCAGGGCACACCTTACCAGCATGTCTCCAAACTGTTGAGGCCATGAGAAATGAATGTCTGAGAGGCTATCACAACCAAGGGGAATGTAAAGGCACAAAAGTGGTCAAACACAACACAGGATATTGAAGAGTGTTTATGCTACAAACTAGTAAACACTATGGACTAAATGACTGAACATGACAACACTGGATTACTAACTATAAACTATACACAAGGCATTCATTCGGAAGATGTGACTAACACATGTAACAGAAAACATGTCACAGGCCCCAGACCTTAATAGGCCCCAAGACCTAGGCACAACTGATGCCATAACGGAAGCACCACTCAAGGAAGGCCTTGAAACCTAGCACACGGGCAGCAACATGGGCCAAAATGAGAACAAAGACCTAAATTCACCAAAGTCCACAGTTTTGGGAAAGTCCCTAAATGTACTAATCTTGTTCTTTGGCTTCTGTAGTTCTGCTTCTCACTAATTGTTCTTCCTAACTGAATTGTGTCACGCTAGGATGTGAATTTGTGCTTAAAACCTCACTCTGAAAAAGGCTGAGGACTGCACTGGGGTCCCAAATACCCAGCATAGCCTCCAGTCAACTAATAAAGACTTTCTATTGGCTTGAACCCATGTCCAAGTAGTCTTCTCTGGTTGAAACTCCACAACAAACAAACTGTATAGGGATATAAGGGAATTCTTCTCAATTTACCTGTAAATCTAAAATTGTTCTAATTTTTAAATATCTTGAGACAGAGTAGCCAAACCTGGCTCAGACCTTGCTACGTAGCCCAGGCTAACTTTAAAATGTTCATGATTCTGTCTTGGGTCCATGAATGTTGAGATTATGGATATTTACTACCATAATTGGCTATAAAATGTTTCTTTTACACACAGAAGGGAAATCTTGAAAACCATACTTTCCCACCGATACTACCTTTTGGTATTCTATCCCTCACTCATGTAAGGTTATCAGCACATTAGCCAAAGAAATACTGCTTGGGTTTACATTATTTGAATACAAACCTAAACAATTCTAAGTATTTGATAATTGTGTTTTCTTAAATAGAAAAAAAAAAAGCTGGGAAGCAGTGGTGCATGCCTTTAATCCCAGCACTTGGGAGGCAGAGGCAGGCGGATTTCTGAGTTCAAGGCCAGCCTGGTCTACAGAGTGAGTTCCAGGACAGCCAGGACTACACAGAGAAACCCTGTCTCGAAAAAAACAAAACTAAAGAAAAACAAACAACAACAACAACAAACAAACAACCCCCAAAAGTATCCATCTTAAGCAGAAGACTTGAAAGTGGATGTAGTGCTTGTTGACATATTTTGCTTGTTTGTTTGTTTGTTTATGGAGAAGGGCATTCCCCACCTGGTATGGGGATTTTAAATTAGCTGTAAATGTTTATCTATGTTAGAACATTCTTCACTCTTCTTCACAGACATCATTCACCTTTCTAAGATGTCAGAAACCCCAGGAGGCAGCAATTGTTTTGCTTTTGCTTTTCTGTGGCAGTTTGGTGCAGCACTGGATGCTCAAGAGAAGGCTAAAGAGATCACATGCTCATCTATTTCAAGAAGACACTTGTTCCACAAACAAGCCTTCACTGAGTCTTGAATACTATGAATTTACTAATAATCTGAAAAGAAAAAGCACTAAATGTGGACACGTAGGGGTAGAATATCTTAGAGCATCTTTCCTGCTACAGGAGACAGGCCACACAGAGCACACCAGGGTTTCACTGCTTTCATTCTGTTCACTAGCAATATTATTCTCACTTTTAGGGTAAAAGCACACTTACGATGTACTTTTCTGTTTGCCACTGTAAAAAGAAGTGAAAAAGTGTTACCTAGAGTTAATTGGTAATTTTTTTCCACTTTGTATTTATTACATTTAGTTGTAAAGGTTTCCACATAAATCACAGATTCTAAATGGTGTGCTTTAATTTCATTACTCATTTTAATTGTGATAAAATAAATGTTTTAATTGCTAGTTATATTTAATACACAGAATCTATCAACCTTTGACTTACAGTATCTTTCTCAGATGCTCACTTCAAAAAAGTCTACAGGCTTTTTAATGAAAGCAATTTACTTTGCCGGAGAAATTTTTCATGTGGTCGTTAATCAGTAACATGGGAATCTCTTTATGAGTGATACTTTAAGTTTTATAGTAATATATTAAAGTCAATTATGAGGGAGATGCCATTAATGTTAGCCTTTGAAGTAAAGGATGCTACTGGGCTCATGGTTCTACCAAAGTCCAAAATGGGACCTACATGTTTTTCTTCTAGGGATTGAGTACCCTGTACTAAATAAAAGATACACAACACCCAAAGAAGAAAACATGTGATTAATGAATCCCTGGTCTATTTTTCAATCATCCGTACTAACTGAGGTTCTGCCTTAGTGATGCCTGGATAGCAATATTCTATGATTTCCTATTTCAAAACAAGGATAGAAGTGACTAATGATGGAGAGAATATTTATGCATTCAACTCTGTAAAGCAGGACATGGGGTAACAGCCAGACCACTTTCAAGGGCTGCCCAGATGCCTGAATGAGTTGGTCTCAATCCTGATATTCTATCTCAAGTCTCCTAGCTTGGACTAGTATCATACTTTACATTAGCTAGCCACCAGCCACATGTGATGAACTAAGAGCCATCTTAGCTCCTGTTATGCCACAGTCATAGATCTGAGGGAGTGAAACCAGGGAAATCAGTCAGCTGCAGTAGTAAACACTTAATAGGTAGAGGTTCTTTAACACAGGACTTCTATTGGATAGAGGGTGCTCTAGAAACGAAGAGCTTAATTAACACTTTCCGGAATAAGTGAACATAATTATGGCATGTAATCTAGCCACTTGGGACTTTGTATAATTGGATGAAATAAATAATAGTGTTTAGTTGACCATAACATACTGTAGCTGACCACTCAGGTGTGAGAGTGCAGCATCAGAATGATTCCCAAAGGTGTTTTGACAAGGTAATTTGGCATTTACTGCTGAAGATAGCTTCTAAAGTTGAGGTTTACTAAGCAAGAAGAGTTGAAACTCCATTTTCAACCTCTACACCCACCCAGATCCACAAATCTTTCTCCATGGTATAGCCATGGAAATGAATGCAACTAGAAAAGATCATGTTGAGTGACAAGACCCAAACCAGAAAGACAAATTTTGTGTATTCTCTCTTACTTGAGGCTTTGAGCTCCAAATATTTAGATATGAATATACATCCTGGAGTAACTGCAGAAAGCAGAAAAGTTAAAAAAAAAAAAGACCATCAGAGGAGGATAAAATAACAAGAAAGTGTCTGAAAAAGTTACAAGGAATCATGCTATTAATGATCTACCTAAAAATACCTGTAATACATGCAAAGTCAGTATGTAAAAACACATATATAATTAAAATAAAATAAAAATTTCTCATCTTGTCTAACAATGTACCTTCTAAGAGCTAAAGACCAACTAAGAAAAACACCAACACCAAGTATGAGAAGCTCTCTTTTGAGTTAGTTGTTGGTCAGGGTTATCCAAGAAACTCTCAAAATGTTACAGACTTGTTACTGTTCTTGATTGCTTCCAGAGGTAGAAGGTACATCCTTATTGCTTCAGACAGAGTGCCCAGAGGCCTCTGAGCTAGAACTGACCTGAAAGCTTCTTCCCTGATGACTAGCTTTCATGGCACTAGAGGGTGAAATGCAAGCTTCTAAGGGAAGGAAGCAACCAATAGTCTAACCAGCTATGACGCCTATGAACCACAACAATGACCAGCATGGCATAAGGGTGTAGAAGTGGCATGCATACCTTTGTGGTAACCGATGTTTCTCTAGTTGAACGTAAGACTTTTTCAAAAAGAGGGAAAGCACACCTGGTCCTGGAAACCAGCCAGCTACCCAGACCTAGTGAAGTCCTGAATCTTGGAGAACTTGCTACTGCCATTTTACTAAAGCAGCACATTCCTTTTCTATATTCTAAATGTGTGTTCTCCTTCCCACAGATAAACATGGTCCTCGTTGAGGAAGCTTCTCTTTGTAACAGATGGAGACCATTACGGAAAACCACAACCAATCAAAATGCAGAGTTGTGGAGCCCAGTCCCAAAGGATACATTTACTCCCACACCTAAAGCTCAGGGATCATTGTAGAAAGGAGGGCAGTAAGATTTGCTAAAAGCCAGAGAGAAACGGGGAATTTTCCAAGATTTTTGTCTACTAGGAATATCAGATGATACCCTGTGAAGTCTCACTAACATGACTGCCCCAGATGATTTAAACAAGGACCACACCAACAGATATGATAAGGTGAACAGAGGAAAGCCCATGAGGTCTCAATCTACACAAAAAAAACTACAGACAACTTAGAAATACTGACAGCAGGAGAAATAGCCATCTTTAAGAAAACACAAGTTACTACCCAGTACCAAATGGTCACCCCTAAAAGCATATATATATATATGCAGGTTATAGTTATGTATTTAGCAACATACACACATAATTGCATGTACACATGTAACAATAATTACTGAAAAGGAAGCTCTGATTTTAAAAGAGGGCAAGAAAGGGTACATGGGAAAGTTTGGAGGAAGGAAAGAGAAGGAAGGGATGATTATAATTATATTATAATCTCAAAAATAATTTTAAGAAAATAAATGCATGGACTCTTAAAAGGGAGGAGTTGAAATAGATGAGGTTTTTAGTTTTAGAGGATATGAGTTAGTTTATATTACATGAAGATTTGAGAACATGTCCATGAAATGTTGACAAATTCAAAACATTACACTGTTCTCAGACACGCTATTTTCAACTAAAAAATACCTACTCATATAAAATACTGAAATTTATGAAAAAAAAACTACTCACATGGATTACTTCTTGAGAATGACATGTTTTTCAAACTCTTTGATATTGAGAAAATAAAAACCTTAAACTGAGTTTTGACAGCCCTTCATAAAACCTGACAAGTGTCAACTATGATGAAAGTGAAGCTCAGGATCAGAACACATTTTTCTCAAGTATTGTTCTCAAACAACACAACATAATAGTTTCTCTTGTTAATCACAAAAATAAATAAATAAATAAATAAATAAATAAATAAATAAAATGACAAGAGCATAGATTTTTCTATAAAATGCTAAGAAGCATACATATAGCACCATTTAAGGGATCCTGAGTCACCTGAAATTAAGAAAGCTTGCACCTGGGGCTGGAGAGCTGACTCAGCAGTTAGAAGCACAGTACTGCTCTTCCAGAGGCCCAGAGTTCAGGTCCCAGCACCCAGGTCTAGCTGATCACAATAGGCTGTAACTCTAGCAAACACCTTTGGTCTTCTCAAGCATCTGCACTCCTGTGCACATATTGACACACACACACACACACACACACACACACACACACACACGCATGCACGCACACACATCTAAGTAGAAAAAAGAAAGTAACATTTTTCTTAAAAAAAAAAAAAAGTGTGCGGTCTTTCCAGTATTGGAGCTAATGGGTGCAGCACTAGCCCATTTCCATCCTCTTTATTAATCTCCAATTCCACGGCCAAAGCACTCAGTATAAATTAGCAAGATTTTAAGGTGCTTTATGCTGGGATGTCATGAACTTGGCAGCTGAGGCAGAGCTGGAAATTCGGGCCCCAGGTAATGTAGGGCCTCCTAGCCCGACTTTATCTTGCTAAGAAGTTACAGTGTGTGTTGGACCTGATATTCAATTTCTATTCTTCGCTTTCTATAAGATATAGATCATTAAGTCTGAGCCAATTTCCTCTGCAGAAACTGCTTTAAATACAGTGTCTCAAATAGCAATGCAATTTAAAAATAATGAGTATATTTTTCTAAGACAGAGTGTGGTTTCCGTACGCATTTTAGATTATTTTTGGGTGGCCTTTCTTGATGCAGGAACTGTAGCATGGGTTCCAAAAAGCGTGGTTAAACAGGATACCAGCAGAAGGTTTTTCAGAGCATAGAGAGGACCTGTTCTCCCTGCCGTGGTGTAGGAAACCCTAGCAAGGCCGAGAGCTGGACACACTGGCAAGCATCCCAAACGCTAATTGTGAGCGCTGCATGTTTTCTGCTAACCGACAGCGGTTTTAATTAAAGCATCTTCTATGTCTCTGAAGGAAAGTGCTATTCAAAATAGCTGCCTCCATCAGCACAACAGAACTCTTACAGTTCTACTATAAGAAAGTAAGAGCCGCATGGAAGTATGCCTGGGTCTCCAACTCTATATCCTGAGAGAACAATTCCAAATTTCTCCAGAGTAATGGTCCATTATGTGTCTGTCTCTCAGCTCTTTGACATCAATTTTGGTGTTCTTTGGCTTTGAGTTCTGGAAACCATTTCTTCTCAGGATGTCTTAATTTCTCAGACTATTTTGTCCCTACTAAGTCCCCATCCTCATTTCTGAAAGGCATGTAAAAGACTTACATTACATGTTTGCATGTTATTATCCAATAAGAATATGGAAAGATCTAGAATCACCTTGGATTCTATTACAAACCCCTTGGCATGTCCGTGAGGAGTCTTCTAGATCACGTGAGTGGATATTCTAAATGTGGGCAGGTCCATTCCCTGAGCTGGGGTCCCAGGATGGAAATGGCTCATGAGATGCCCATGGCATTTACACCTCCTGCTTACCGATTGCCAGTGCACCAAGACCGTCAGCCTCACAACCTCCCCGCTCCATGCTTTCTTCACCACGACGGACTTCCCATCAGGCTGAACGAAAACAAACCCCTCCTCGTTTAAGATGCTTTTGTTGCAGTAGCAAGCAAAGTAATGAATCTACTTGCTGATCAATATAACTCATCAACAGTGGCGAGGTGCCTGAGGACCTGGGATTGGCCTCCAGATCTCATAAGGTGACAGGAAAGAATGACTCCAAGAGTTATCCTCTGACTTTGACGTGTATGCTGTGTCACATATATACAGATAGACACACAAACACACACACACATACAGAGAGATAGAGAGACAGACACAGACACAACACACACAGACACAGACACACACACAAACACACACACACACACACTGACATCCTGGTCTTGGCCACTGTTCAGGGGCTGTTCTGTGCCCCAGCCCTGCTCTACCTTCTGCCCCTGATCATCTCTCTCACCTCCTCCCTCAGCTTCAACTAATCTAAGTGGACAAGGATCAAAACTAATCTTTGTGCTCTTGTCTCTTCTGAGCCTTAACGTATATTGCTTAACTCCCTAATGATGGGGAATGTCACAGAGCATCTCAAACAGTAATGTTGTAAGATAGTTCCTAGCCATTCGCCTCGAGGCAATGGGAGGCCAGTGATTGGAGGGGAGAGAGGAGGAGGAGGAGCTAAGAGGAGTGAGGGGCGGAGAGAGAGGAGGCTCAGTAGACAAGCAAATCAGACGAGAGTGGAGCAGAGAGGGAGACACGGATATCCAGATGGCTTCAGACGTATTTCCGGTGTTTTGGAGAGTTTAGAAATATTGGGATAAGACTTTATCATTGTAAATTGGCATTATGGAATTGGGAGTTTTATATACATAAAGATATTTGGTTAACTATTCCAGTTTAACATTCATGCTTTACCGGATACTTGGAAGGAGTGGTGCAGAGGCCTGGTGGGGCGGTACTCTTTCTTAATTATTACCCGCTACAGAGTACCCGAAACTTGACTTTCTCAAGCCTCCTTCTTATCTGGCCACCTCGAGGACTACATGGGAAAGTAAATAGCCGCCGCCGCCGCCGCCGCCGAGAACTTCGTTTTCCCCTTCTATTCACCAGATCCTAGTGATTCCAGACGCTGGAGTTCATGGGACACAGGAGGCCCGCCTGCTTCGATCTACTCTGCGCTTCTCATGGGTCGAGCCCTCATGGTTCATCTTAACTATGACAGCAACAGGCTGCCCCATTCCCCACTTCCGGCCCGCCTGTCTGTACCTGAGGCCAGTGACTTTTCTAGAAATGAATCTGATCATGTTGTTCCTTTTCTAAAACTCTTGTCTCGATGTCAAGTCTAAGTTGTTCTCTATCCCCCTGCTTCTGCTGATCGTCTCGCTACGCCCTGTAAATACTCACGAAGAGCAATCCAGCCTATTAAAGCTGTGCATGGGTACAGACTATACCTGTTTAACCAATAAACCAAAATAAATCTCTCCGCCTTTGTTTGTTCACAGATTTGATGACAGCAATGATGGAAGGAAATCATACAGGTCCCCTGGACTTTTGTCACTTCCAGTACAGATCTGGGAGAGCTGCTCCCCCTTCAAGCGTTCATGTCTGCTTGGCTGTGTGCTTGGATGACTACGCGCCTCACCTGTTGAGCTTCTCCGTCACGATTCCACGTAAAGATTTCTTTTCTGTGGAAAAGTTCCCTGATTCCACAGTGTGGCTTAGGGGACACTTCTGACTGCTCAACGTGCCACTAGCTTCTTGCTTTGTCGTGGAACGTCTTCTCGTCTTTCTGAACAACCTGTTTGCAGTCCCTGCTACGCGGTAAACGTCTCTTGCTCCTTTCAACCTTCCTTCCGCATTGCCTAACACAGGATTCAGAGCAGAGTCCTCACGCGCCCATCGAATGGAGGAATGGCGGTAAATCTAAGGGAGTGTCACTTACCCTGGGTCTACTGTGGGTCTGCAACCTGGCAGACGCTTTGACCAGATCCTCTCCCATCCGCACAACACTGCAAGCTGTGTGCTATTTTTGGACCTTTCACAGACAAAGGTCAGTGGGATTAAATAGCTTTCTCTTAAGTCACCAAGCTCGTAGTGAATTCAGGAGCAGATCGGTGCAACTTCAAAATTCCTGCTCGTGGAACCACAGTCCCTGCCTCTGCCTGTGAGCAAACAAAAGTGCCATGTGTTCGACTTCTGCGTGTCATCTACCCACCTGGATCCACTTAATAAAATGAAGATTTCTCTGGAAGCCAGTAGTTAGCCTCCTCGTTTACACCATGCCGTCCTGAGAATGTTCTTTGTCTTCTTTATAGCCCATCTCAAAGGCCTGATGGAAACCCTGCTTCTCCTCACTAGTTTTACTCAGAGGTTAAGAGGTGGCATCGATACAGCCTAGAGACTCTTAGGCCAGACAGCCTCTCAGAGCAGGGACCACTCATCACCAGGCTTGCGGAACAAAAGGTATATATGCATAGGGGTGGGTCCCTAGACAGCCACCAGGACTACTGGTGTCCTGTGGATGTGCTATTTACCTTTGCTGCTTGCTCAGGCTAGTCAGAGAAGGCACAGGGAGATCTGGCTAGCAGCTGCCTGCATCCTTTGCCCAAGTTCCTCAGAGTAGCACCTCCCGAACTATATCCCACTTACAGGGTGACTGCCACCAAGCCACTGATTCCTAGAGGCCATGGTAGGGTCCACCTCAGAGACATAGAAGGGAGCTGATCAGCAGTCCAGAAAATGACATTATCTGGACTCTATATCTAGCCTAAGAACTGACATGGCTCTATCGTTGAAAAGCTGCCATCTTTCCATTATGTTACAATTAAGACCTGGTTGGGGGAGGGGGGCAAAAAATCAATACTTTTCCACCTACATGAGCTCCCATGGAATCAGATAGTTGTCATCCTAGATGGAGAATCAGAGGTCACATTGTGGGTTCGAGACCAGCCTAAATAACACAGTGAGACTTTTCCGTTTAAAAATTCAATCGAGAGATGAGATCCGAGAAGTATAAAACATTTTAATGTGGGTTTAAAAGTTTGAGGGATGGGGCTAGGCTAGAGAGATGGCCCTGTGGTTAAGAGCTCTGACTGCTCGTCCAGAGGAGCCAGATTCAACTCCCAGCACACACATGGCAGCTCACAACTCTCTGTAATTGAGGCAATTACAATCTCTTCTAACTAAGAGATATGACATCCTCTTGGACCTCCACGGGTACCAGGCATGCACTTGGTGAACAGACAAGCATGTAGGCAAAACATCCACAAACATAAAGTTAAAAAGTAAAAGTTAAATTAAATTAACCTTGTGGGGGTTAGGGAACTAGCTCAGCAAGTAAAAGCACCTACTCCATAAGCTTGTCAACTGAGTTTGACTCCCAGAACCCAGGTAAAAGGAAAGGGCCTGATGCTGTGGCAGGCAGCTCCAATCCCTGCTTTCCTATTCAGTATTCAAGCCAAACCAAACCTCACACCAGTCAGAATGGCTAGGATTAAAAACTCAGAAGACATCAGGTGTTGGCGAGGATGTGGAGAAAGAGGAACACTCCTCCACTGCTGGTGGGAATGCAAGCTGGTAAACCACTCTGGAAATCAGTATGGCGGTTCCTCAGAAAACTGGACATGATACTTCTGGAGGACCCAGCCATACCACTCCTGGGAATATACCCAGAAGATTCCCCAGCATGCAATAGGGATACATGCTCCACTATGTTCATAGCAGCCTTACATATAATAGCCAGAAGCTGGAAAGAACCCAGATGTCCCTCAACAGAGGAATGGATACAAAAAAAATGTGGTATATATACACAATGGAGTACTATTCAGCCATTAGAAACAATGAATTCATGAAATTCTTAGAGAAATGGATGGAGCTGGAGAACGTCATACTAAGTGAGGTGACCCAGTCTCAAAAGAATACCCATGGTATGCAGTCACTGATAAGTGGATATTAGCCTAGAATCTTGGAACACCAAAGACATAAATCACATACCAAGTAAGGTCTGACAAGAAGAAAAGAGTGGACACTGGTGCTAGAATGGACCAAAGCGTCATTGTGGGGGAGTACAAGAACAGTGAGGTGGGAGGGGGTGGATGAGGGAGCAGGGGGAGAAAAAGGGCATGTGGGACCCTTGGGGGTAGGGAACCAGAAAAAGGGAAATGAATTGTAAATATAGAATATATCAAAAAAAAAAAAACCCAAACCAAAACAACTAATAATGTAGCTGGGTGTAGTAGCGTACACCTGTAATTTTAGTACCGAAGAGGCAGAGGCAGGCAGAGCACTGAGTTTGACGCCAGCAGGGTCTATATAGTGAGTTCCAAGACAGCTAGGACTACATAGTGAGATCCTATCTCAAAACAAACAATAACAAAAACCAAAGTGAAAGTGGAGAAGCCACTGTAAGGACCCTACCATAGCCTGTCCATAAAGGAGATTAGTTAATACTTTGAAATTCTTTGTCTTTAATAAAACTGCACAGAGGTTGAAAGTCAACACAGCTAGGAACATTGGGATCATCTGCAAAGACCTCTTAAGGAATAAAAAGATACAGAAAACAATCAGCTATTCTATGTGCAGATTCTCTAAGTTTTCTGACTTGCTAAACTTTATATGCAGCCCCCCCACATCGATAACCACAGAACTCAACAGAAGAGCAAACAATCCGGGTTCTTCTACTGCAGTTCAACTCTGCGGCAATCTGCCTTCCTGGTTCTGTCTGAGGAAGCATTCCTTTTGTGGTCTTTTTAATGCCTCGTGTTTCTTTTGTCTTTTCTTTTGATGCTGAAATTTGCCCTTGAACAGACTGTTGAAGGGCTATCTAGTTTTCTGAAGTACTCAGGAGGCTGTGATGTGCTTTACAGAGAAAACATGTGTTGGATAAGCGTCATTCAAGCATGAATTACAGTACTGTTGGTTGCCGACCTCCATACACCTGAACGGATGGTATTTATTACAGATGGTGTCTTTAAATAGAAATGAAACACACACACATACAAAAGCAGTGCTCTGTGTTAATTAACTGGGAAGAATACTGTGAGCAGAAACCTAATATTAAAAATAGTACTCTCCAAAGGTCAATTTTATGTGACTCAGTCTGATGATCAACATTGTCAGTTTGACAGAATCTAGGATCCCCTAGAATTCAAACTCTCCACACAGCTGTGATGGTGTTGCTAGACAAGGTTGGGTGAAGCGGGAAGACCCAACCTGCATGTGGACAGCCCCATCTCAAGCACAGGAGCCCTACAGTATACAGAAAGGGGAAAGCAAAGAGAGCACTCACATTCTTCTCTATCTATTTCCTAACTACGAACCACTCACGTGCTCACACGGTGCGTTCCCCACCACGACTGAGATGATACCCTTGAACTGTGAGCCAAAGTGAAACTTTCCTTTCCTTTTTCTTTTTTTAACATACTTTTGCCAGGTATTTGGTCACAGCAATGAGAAAAGGAATTGGTATAGTCCTATACAGAATAAAATGTACCCACTGATAATAAGGACTGAATATACTTTCATATTAGAATAAGTATGTGTGAATATGTAAAATAAGATTAAGTCACCTCATTTACTTTTACTATTTATTTTTTTTAAAGATCTTAGCGAACTCACTAATTTGAGATCAGTGGGCGTGTGCTGGAAGCAGCCAGCTAGAACTGCTGTGGTCCTCCATATGCAGTGATTTTTTTTTCTTGAGACACTATAGATTGTATTAATCAAGGTTCTCTAGAGAAATAGAACTGATAGAATGAATCTATTAAAAGGGAGATTTATTAGAGTGGCTTACAGGGTGTAGTCCAACAATGGCTGTCTACCAATGGAAGGTCTAAGAATCCAGCAGTCCTTCAGTCCATGAGACTGAGTATCTCAGTTGGTCTTCAGTACACATGGGAAACTAGATGAGATAGGTTCTAATGCCAGTGAAGGAATGGACTTTCTAGAAAGAGTAGGAACAAGCAGGCAGAAAGAAGATGCTTCTCTCTTCCTTATCCTTTATATAGGCTGTTGTGAGGTATGATTTAGGGTAGATCTGTAACCTGACTTTTGCTACTTTGTGGGTTCATTTTTCTTCCATCCTTTTTCCTTCCTTTCAACCCCCTAACACTACATAGAAAAGGAAAAAAGAATAGAAAGTAGAGGAGATGATGTTATTCTTAGACTACTTCCTGCTGATTAGGAGCTTTGAGTTCCTTGGAGCAAGTTTGTTCTTTTCTGTCAGGATATCTTATTTCTTCTTGTTGTTTCTTCTTCATGCATGACTACTTAACAAACAATGACCAAGAGCAACCAATCAATATTCAACAACCCACCTTGCCTCTTGGGGACCTAGCATTTATATACCCTCTGAAAAGTCCCCCAGAATTCCAAACATCACACAATCACAGAAACCATCTGCCACTGGAAAAACCACGGCCCTGCTAGAGCATCAGGCAAATCACAGTCAGTTTCTGCAGACAATCTGAAGCAGCCCCATGTCACCACACCTGAGATTAAAATAAAAACATATTATTATTATTTTTCTGCGGCTTTTTTTTTTTAAGAAACCAAAATTTTCAGTACATGGGTCTCCTCACCTTAAATGATCTAGATTTAAGGTGAGTATTCTTATCTCAATAAATTGAGTTATCCCTCACGGGTGTGCCCAGTGAGTTGAGATTTTAGTTAATTCCAGATGTTTCCAAGTTGACAAGCAAAATAGTCATCACATAAACAAAAACATTATGAATAACTTAGAAATAATATACATTTCACCTTTTAAAAAAGAAATCACATATTTTTGTCACTTGCAAAATAGATTTCCACAAAATGATGGCTTAACTGGAGAGCATATTCACTGGGGAATTATGTCCTCAAATACAGACTTACCTACATACACACTGAGATTCCTAGATACTCACACTACAGATTTGAACTTAGTCTAAGCAATATGAAATGTTAATCTTCAACTTCGAAGCAAGATAGTTTTCCTGCTTTAGGCACATTGTCAAATATTCTCCAAATCCTATTCTTTAGAAAGGTAGAAGAGAAAAATAATAAAAGATACACTAGAAAGCTAATAGAGTTCAGAAAACTAGATTTAAATTACAAAGATAAAAAATGGATAGCACTTAAGTGCCAAAAAGTTAAAAGCGTTCATTGTTTTCCAAAGTTATCCAACAATACTGGACCAATAAGAAAGTAAGCATCAGGCAGTTTTCAGTTCACCCACTGTGTGTACACGGTTAGTAATTAGTCTAGTAATACATGGAATGTGAATCATTAGTACATGGTTTACTGGGTTTGAGTTCTGTTTGGAGTTGATGGATGCATTTCTAAGTCACTGGCACGGTGGTGCTTCATTCTGATGTCAACCTGTTTGGATTAATAGATGCTTAGTAATAGTGGAACACATGTCTAATGTGTCTAGGAAGGCGTTTCCAGAGACTATGAGGGCTCTGACTTAATGAATTAACCCCTTGATTGAACACAGTATGGTGGCTTTAACAGGAGTTGGTACAAGGTGAGAGTGGTGATATAGGATGTGAGGCCCAGTTGGAAGGGCATCTCCTTGAGACTGTATCATATCCTGTTTTCCAGTATTGGTATTTCTCTGGACTTCCTGTCCACTAAGGAGTGAAAGACTCTTTCTTCACACTCTTCTAGCACCATGATATTCTGCACACATGCATGAGACCAAGCGTCCCTGGCATAGTCCCTCTGATACTGTGAGCAAGAACAAACCTTTTCTCACTTTAGCTTATCCTGCCAGATGGTTTGGTCACATCTGTTCAAAGAGCAAAGTAACCAATGCAGATACCAAGTTGGAAAATTCACCACACTGGCTGTCTGCCCTGGCAAGAGCCCAGATTTTACAGTTCTGTGTTCTGGAATCCTATTCATGATCTCAAATTGAGGCCGTGAGATGTCCCAATTCCTTCAACAGGAAACATATTAATATAGTACTTTCTATACCGAGAGTAGATGAGAGCCTCTTCTATGGAACCATCAGTGGGTTGAGAAAGAATACAAGACAGGACAGATTCTGCCATGTCATTGGCTGAGGGCCCCATGAAGGAAGACTGAAAACTCACAATGAAGGCAACACAGTAGAGATCTATTTTATCTCCTAAAAGACGCTGGTGCTCATTATTTAATTCTGTACTCACACTTTGCAATTTTTTTTTTTTTTTTGGTTTTTCGAGACAGGGTTTCTCTGTGTAGTCCTGGCTGTCCTGGAACTTACTCTGTAGACCAGGCTGGCCTTGAACTCAGAAATCTGCCTGTCTCTGCCTCCCAAGTGCTGGGATTAAAGGCGTGCGCCATCACCGCCCGGCTACACTTTGCAAATATTAATAAAGCATCTGGTCTCTTCAGTAGCCATAGGGCATCTGGTGTGTCTCTAAACAAAACTCTTCCCCTTTCTGAGTTGGGCAAACTGCAAAGGCATTGCATGTATAAAACTCCAGCTTCTTATGCATAGATGTACTCCTAGAGCATTAATTACTTCCTTAATATCTTCTTATTCTCAGAGCCTGCTCTCCATAAATAGTGGTGGGCTGAGTGTCTGTGGAGCAGAAGGGTGTTGCCTCTTATGCAGTGGCAGTCCTTTCACACGGTGCTAACAGTGTGGAGTCTTCATTCTCAGACTGCAGAGACCAGAGAACCAGGGTGGGTGCTCTTGTTTGTTCTTGTCATCTGTACTTTTCAGAGAAGACTTCATTCTAATATTCATTAGAAAAGAAAGAAAGAACTTTGCCTCCAGGCAAATGACTCATTCATAAGGGTAAAAAAGGACCTCTGTAATATGTTTTATTTGACAGGGATCAGTTGTGTGTGGGTGACAGGGCCTTCTACAGATAGTCTATAAGTGCCGCCACCACCCTGAAGGAAATCTATAAAAGCTAAGAAATGATCATTGAAACAAATCTGCTACTTTTGCTGTTCGTTTCTGTGTAGCCCTGACTGTCCCACAACTCATTCTGTCTCTGCCTCTGCCTCTGCCTCTTCCTCCTCTTCCTCCTCCTCCTCTTCCTCCTCCTCCTCTCCTTCTCCTTCTCCTCCTCCTCCTTCTTCTTCTCTTCTTCCTCATTTTCTTCTTCATTTATTTATGGGTACTTTTCTGCATGTACATCTGCATGCCGGAAGACAGTTGTGAGCTGCCATGTGGGTGCTGAGAATCGAACTTGGGCCTTTGGAAGAGCAGTGAGTGCTCTTAACCACTGAGCCATACCTCTAGCCCAAACCTGATACTTCTTAACATCTTAATTTGGCTGGGATGCATCTAGAATTGCAAATCCATTTTGGGTAGAATGTTAAAATGTGACCTCAGTATTTTATTCTCATCAGCTTGCTTGGTGCCAATATAGCTCCTTAGAATATGGCAGTAAGAACACAATCATTGTGTGTGTCTGTGTGTCTGTGGTGTGTCTGTGTGTCTGTCTGTGTGTGTGTGTGTGTGTGTGTGTGAGAGAGAGAGAGAGAGAGAGAGAGAGAGAGAGGGAGAGAGGGAGAGAGAGAGAGAGCGCACATGCGCATGGGTGTTTTTTCTGCATGGCTGGTGCCTGAAAAGACTAGAAGAAAGATCAGATGCCCTGGAACTGAAGTTAAAGATGGCTGTGAGGCATACAGGTGGTGGGACTCAAACCTGGGTCCTCTGGAAGATTAGCACATGTTCTTAGCTGCTGAGCCACCTCTCCGGCCTTGAACATATTTTTACAATTGAGACATTTTTAAGAATGTCTCTTTAAGAAGAGACATTTTTAAAGTTGAAAGAAAATTCAGACATTACTCAGTTATACATGTACTACGAATGTTTCTGTAGTAGGTATGATAGTCTAAAATCCATCAATGCGGCTAAGGCCACACAGTGAATCAGAAGCAGAACCGGCCTAGTTTCGTTCTGAGCCCTCCTGGCTCCTAGTCTGGGTACCGGCATTACTAAGTGATTTTCCTGGTAACTGTCCTCATCTGATTACATTCTCTAAGCAGATTGCTGTAGACAAAGGGTGCTGATCATCTGGAAAGAAGCAAGGAGGAAGGAGGTACCCTTTATCCTGGTAGCATTTGTGTTTATGGGACTGGTAGGTTGTCTTACGCTCCTCCTACCAGAGGTCCAGATCTTCCCAGTGAAGTGGGAGTGAGCATCCCCCTGGGGCTTGGTCTTTCTGTGTTCCCTATGACCAGATTAAAACGAGAGTAAGTATATAAACTTCTCAATAAGGCCTATTTTATCTTATAGAAGGCTGGATCAGACTAGAATGAAATATCTTTCACTTGAAAATATTGAAGCCCAAAGCAACACACTGAGCCATATCTCTAGCCCAAACTTGATACTTCTTAACATCTTAATTTGGCTGGAATGCATCTAGAATTGCCGTATCCATTTTGGGTAGAATGTTAAAATGTGACCTCAGTATTTTATTCTCATCAGCTTGCTTGGTGCCAATATAGCTCCTTAGAAGAGTGTGTGTGTGTGTGTGTGTGTGTGTGTGTGTGTGTGTGTGTGCTAGAACAAACTGCACAGGGAGAGACGTTCGAAGGCCCACGAGTACCATATAATCACTCCTATTCTTATTCTCTTAGCGAGAAATAATAATTATACTGAGAACTGAAATTAGCACTCATGATCCAAACTCTCAAAATTCCCATAGTGTGTTGGTTAGACGGAGTGGTTTCTCTAGTATTTACAGCTACTAACCTTCACTCCTAAGTAGGTGATTTCAAACTCAGTATTATTAAGTCCCTTATTCAAATATGTGTTGATATTTTCCCTTCGGGAATGATACACTTTATGTCAATCAAAGGAGAAAATAATCCTAAAATTAAAGGCATTTAAAGAAATAATTTTGATGCCAAATTGGGAAAGAAAGCTTTGAATGTGCTTTGAAAATGGAGCCAAAGTACCCATTAAAAGGAAAAATTACAGGCAAATTAAGAATATGCTTTTCCCCCCGATGACATTGAATCTCAGTAATTTTCTCCATGATGATCTAAAAACCCTGTAATTCTCGCAGAAATCTGGCAATCGCACCCATCTCCCTTCGGCAGAACAGAAGGGTGTAGGGTGTGGTGAGGAATCCACAGAGATAGTGCATTACACTGGAGGTTGGAGGCCCAAGCAAGGATTGCTCTTGAGGACCATGGAAAGAGAGAAAGACAAGCTCCCCTCCCCAGGGAAGTGGCATGATCCATCACATTACTGTTCTTGCTTGCTAATTAGGCAAAAGATGAAAATACGATGTCATTATTTGCACAGTTTAGTGATTTACCTCAGTGGGATGTATACCCGGAGCTTGCCTTATGTAGACTGCATAGCGAAGGACGATATGCAAGTGCTCACAAGATCAGTGTTCTTGGGACCAGACAACTGGGTGAGCAGCCAGGAACTTATGTCAGAATTGATGTGACTGCCCTGTGTGTTCAAGGCGCAAAACTGTTTGCTTGCGTCAACCATGTTGAAGACCCTTCACTGTCTTTCCCAAACAGAGATATGGAAGCTTAAAATGTTTCATAGCTGGCAAGTGGTGGTGCATACCCGGCACTCAGGAGGTGGAGGTAGGCAGAGATCTCTGTGAGTTTGAGACCAGCCTGGTGTCACTATACATTGATTATTTTTATTTTTTTCCCCAATGTTGGGACTTACAGGCGTGAGCCATCATACTCGACTTCCAAGCTTTCTTTCTTTCTTTTTTTTTTTGGGGGGTTTTCGAGACAGGGTTTCTCTGTGTAGCCCTGGCTGTCCTGGAACTCACCCTGTAGACCAGGCTGGCCTCGAACTCAGAAATCCACCTGCCTCTGCCTCCCAAGTGCTGGGATTACAGGTGTGCGCCACCACGCCCGGCTCCCCAAGCTTTCTTGCAAAAATATCAAAACTATTCTCTCACGAGGGCTGCACATAAGAGAGACCAAGAACTCCTGGTCTCAGAGAAAAGCCAGCTGTACTCCTGCTTGCCAAGTGATAAGCCCTGAGAGAATAGGTGCCTGGGTTCGAACGTTAGCCGTCACGCCTCCGCCTAAACAGTCACTTGCTATATGCTTTCTTAATGAATGTTTAAGGCGATTCTTTTTTAAATGGCCAAACCTTGGCAGGAGGTCAGCAAGTTAATTGGCTGGGAGAAGATAAAGTCAATAAAGCAAAGCTCTGTGCCCATTTCAAAGACTCATTTCAAATGCACCATGAAGTGGATGGGGAATTATTATTGTGCCTGCCTTTTGGAAAATCCAACATAAGAAGTCTGACCTTTCGAGCCAAATGAACCCAGGAGTGGTGATTTAACCACATTCCTCTCCCGTTCACCCACAATTTCCTCAGGATGGTGCGTGTGTGTGTGTGTGTGTGTGTGTGTGTGTGAGCGCGCATGCATCAGAGTGCCAAGCACCTGCCTAGCATGTAAAAAGTCTAAGGTTGATCCATCACTGCAATAAACCGGCAGCAGCTCCTGAAGCAACCGCTCGCCTGAGTGTACAGATGATTAAGTAACTGTTAGAGATGGGAGCTGCAGGGCAGGAACTCAGAGTTAAAGGGTGGGCTACCACGGGCAATTACAGGGTAACCAGGAAGCACGTCTCTCTTTAATTAAACCTAAGGTAATAGGAAATGTCACTAATGAAAAATCCAGGCCCATGTACCACAAAGTGGCAGGTGGCCAGGCAGCAGCGCGAGGAGAACGGTGAGTTCCTTTTTTTTTTTTTTTAAACCAGAAGCCTACCTGAAGGAGACTGGCGGCATGCACCCGTCAGGTGGCACCTGTTCTCATCGGAAAGTGTCATGACTCGTACGAGGCATCAACTACAACAATAAAGAGACTCTGGAAAAGCCAAGTTAGTGTTCCTGTTAGCATTCTTTTAAGACTGTTTCAAATACCCCTTTCTCAAAAAAAAAAAAAAAAAAAAAAAAAAAAAGCCTTTGTATCTTGGGAGAATCCTGCTCCTCTGGATTCAGACATGGCTTTCCGCATACGGCTAGAAGAATGTTCATTCATCTCACTGGTTCTGGGTCTGCCGGTGTCTGGGGGTAAACTAGAGCTTGTTGAGGACATCAATGGCCTTTGGAAGTCTGCATCTTCCAAGCCGCTGCGTGAATGGCTGGCTCTTAGTGGATTTCTAATAAAAATTCATTTAATTTTTCCAGATGCCCGATGTTATGAATAATTCAGTCCCATATTTACCAAAGCTGATAAATTTCCACTCCAACTCTTTTACCCCGATTACAGCTAGTCAGAGGAGCATGATGGCTTCCTGGCAGGTGTCTTTTGATTCCTGTCACCAAGCTACGGAGAGATTCACTGGGAGCCGGGGGTGGGGGGGAGGGTGCAGTAATAATCAAAAGTAGCGAAAACAACAGCAAAATGGACAAAAGACACAGTATTTCGAAAAACAATAAATAAAAGATCAGTTTTGGGGGAGGGTGAGTATGATCAAAATATACTGTGAGACAATTTAATCAGTCAAAATGCAGTTAGCCTCATCATCACCGGGTGAGGTGGTACACGCCTACATCTCAGCACTTGGTAGGTGGAGGCAGAAGGCTGGGAGGTAATCTAGGGTATTTAGGGAAACGCTTTTCTCAGCGACAGTCAAACGATGCAAGGGATTGGGCTGGTTGCCCAGTTTCCTACTCTACTAACTCAGAGTTGCTTTGAGAAATAAGAGTCCGCTTTCAGACTTCGTTTTGAATAGAGGCAAAGAGCTGAAAAAGAAAGCCAAGCAAGAGGCCTGATATCTCATGGGGACCAGAGCGTGCCCATCGCCCCGGGGTGAACAGTGTGAACCATTAGGAGGACGATGGTCACAGGCTTGTTACAGAAGAGTTGACACTCCTCCTCTTCAAAGGACCAGATGTACACAGTGGCATCATCCACATGATTTTAGTTTCACCTGATAGAAGCCTTAGAGTGCTTGAAACAAGCGTAAAAAAAAAAAATCAACACAGCCATCACATATGGTTCAAAGTAGAAAACTCCTCAAGCACAGGGAACTGACGAAGGTCATAACCAAAGCCCTTGGAAACTGTTAACGCCAACGTGGTAGTAAGTTCTGGCCTAACTGATGTAAGAAAAGTGTTGACTGGAACAGTAGGTAAAGGTGTTTGCTGACAAAGCTGATGACATGAGTCCAATCCCTGGTGGACGGAAAGAATCAACTCTCAGAAGTTGTCCTCCAGTTTACACACAGAGACACACACATACACGGACATGAACACATACACTAGACAGACAGACAGAGACAGACAGACAGGAGGATGGATGGATGCAAAAAGAAAAAGAAATGCTGGTGGTGGCTCACACCTTTAATCTCAGTATTCAGGAGGCAGAGGCAGGCAGAGATCTCAGTGAGTTCAAGGCCAGCTAAGTCTACAGAGTCAGTTCCAGGACCGCCAGGACAGTTACACAGAGAAACCTTATCTTGAAAAACAAACAAAACAATAAAAAAGAATGTTGGGCTGGGCAGTGGTGGCACACGCCTGTAATCCCAGCACACTGGGAGGCAGAGGCAGACGGATTTCTGAGTTCGAGGCCAGCCTGATCTACAGAGTGAGTTCCAGGACAGCCAGGGCTATACAGAGAAACCCTGTCTCGAAAAACCAAATCCAAAAAACAAAAAACAAAACAACAACAACAACAACAACAAAGAATTTTGGTTATCATAAAAGGTGTTTCGGGAGGCGGGAGAGATGCCTCAATGTTTCAGGAAGTTTACTGCTCTTGGAGAGGATCCAGTTTTGGTTCCCAGCATGCACAGATGGTTCACAACTGTCTTAAAGTCCAGTTTCAGGGAATTCTACCTGAATTGCTCTTCTGACCTTCTAGGCACCTATCTGCAGAGAGTGCACATAAATTCACACATGCAAACACACATGCCTATAAAGAAAGACAAAACTGTTTCAGGATGGGTGTGGAGGTGCATACTTTTAATTCCAACATTCAGAAGTGAATTCCAGAGGCAGCGCTACACGGTGAGACCCTGTCTCCAAAAAAAGTGTTTCACACATTTCCTTTCACGTTCTCCACAAATCCTTATGGGTTTTTTTGTTTGTTTTTTCTTTTTGTTTTTTTTTTGTTTGTTTTGTTTTTTTTTTTTTTACAATATGGGTTCTACTGTAGCTACACTCTGCAATGAACCTCAGAAGGACACACGCCATCCCTGTCCGCTCAGTGGCCCCCTGGAATGTCTGTGCACGTCACGCTTGGCTGCATTTCTTTGCACACTTCTATCAAGGCTGAAGCTGGTCTTACCGGTTCAACGGCCTATCTCAGACGTCACCCTGCATCTGCTCACACTACACTGCCAACTGGGCCCAATCTGGAGCTGGGTCCTGTTGTGCTCGCCTTCCTTTCCCCTCACTGCTGGGTACGCATTCACTAGCTCCCTTTAAAATACATCCTTTTCCTGTCCCTCTACACACATCCAATATATAAGAAATGCACGAAAAAGGGCTAGATTTGGAAGAGTTTGACCGCTCTCACACCCTCTGCTCTCTGCTGTCTCAGAGCAGAGGATGAAGCATGCCAGTGTTCCTGTTGTATGGACTTGGGGTTCCTACGTGACAAAGTACAGTAGGCCCTCTACGGCCACAGGTTCTGAATCTGTGGGTTCTGGGCTCATGAATTTAATCAATGGCATGCCAGAAATATTCAGAAAAAAAATATATTGTGTCTGTACTGAACATGTAAAAACTATTTTTGTCTCATGATTCCTCCCATAAAACAGCAAATTGATCCTATTTACAGAGAATGTACCTTGCATACTGTACTAAGAGTAATCTCGAAATGAGTCAAAGCATATGAGAAGGTGGGTGTCGGTTCTAGGGATATGCTACACCTTTTAAAATCAGTGATTAGAGCATCTACAAATTTTGGTATGTATGAGGGCCCTAGAACCAGTCTCATAGATTCCAGTATATAATTTTATAATATCCAGTACCAAATCTATTTACCTTTTTTTTTTTTTTTTTTTTTTTTGGTTTTTTGAGACAGGGTTTCTCTGTGTAGCCCCGGCTGTCCTGGAACTCACTCTGTAGACCAGGCTGGCCTCAAACTCAGAAATCCGCCTGCACCACACCCGGCCCTCAAATCTATTTACCTTAAAAAGCTTAAATTTTCTTCCTAAACCATTGTGAATAGCTACATGTATGTTTATTTACATGTATTGTTTTTTCATAATAAAAATGTTGGAAGCTATCTATCACATTGAAAGGAAATTATCTCCCTCACATGAGTGAGGCCCACCTATAACAGTACATACAGGTAACGGAAAAAAAAAAAAAAAAAAAAACTTCAAATCCAACAATCAAAATGCATCACTGAAATTCCAGAGACAAACAGCTCACTGAACCCTGGGAAGTTAAGGAAAGGCAGAGGGACAGCTGCTTTAGACATCCAAAAGCCCATGGTCTCTCCCAGAAGACACTGAAGACACCAGGCTTTCCTGAAGTGGGGGTAAGACCAAGGCAGACAAAAATACAACGGGCTGGTGTGGTAAGCCTTTCCCACGTCGCCCGAAAGCACGGCGCCGCAGTGGTCTAGCAGTTTGTACACTTTCAAATCTGAGCTGCCTCTGCAGATTCTTCCTTGACAGCGTAGCCACCTCACAACTGCAGAAGCACAACCGAGAAGCTACTGAGTAGAGGCTTACGTCCTCTGTGCACTCATAATCAATCACAGGTTCTAGGAATCAGCCCAAGTGTGGACAGAGGAGCAACAAGATTGCAATGGGCAACCTCAGAGGCGGCATCAAATCACATCCAAGACCGACACTTCTGCCTGACGTAGACCCCAATGCCTCTATTCTCTTTAATCTGTTCTCTCTTGCACTGCTTTCACTGGAACATGGATGTATTTGTCATACATACATACATACATACATACATACATACATGGATGTATCCACAATATATACATTCATTCATGCACACACACACATGTTTTATAATTGGGTAGTATAGCATAGCGGTAGCTATATGTGAAAGTTTCTTCTCCTCCACTCACATGTCAGAGGAGGGTCTTTCTTCTTGTCTGTGTCAATAACTGAGTCCTGAAAGGCGAAAGCATTCTGTCACCAGGCCTTGGCTCAGTTTCTACAAAGAGCTCACATATCTAAATTTAGAATGTTTCCCATGGTTAGATCTTTTCCATGCAGCATCAGCTTTCCAGAGCTTTCTGTCGAAGATCCTGCTGCCAGCGCATTAAAGTCGGGGAGAAAAGTACTCAAGCAGTCCTAATTAAATCCAGAATTAGAACTCAGAGCCCACTTCCCATATGAACAATGCAAAAATCAGTACACTAGGTCAGGTCAGTACCACACACGATGCATATTTGCCAGACAGCCTAAAGCCTGGTGCCAAATTCCTCATGCCCATCTCAGAAGGCAAACCAGCAGAGCATCAAGCCACCACCGTTCTGTGTTAGGACATACACACACTAGCATGTGTGTGTGTGGGGGGGGCGCTTGTGCAAACAGCATCTGTGGCCTTGCCATTAACACCTCCTGCATCTCTGCAACTAGCTAACTTCTACAAAGAGGCCTTTGACCCTCTGACTCCAATACTCTGTGACATTATTTCCCTCCCCTCCCGAGTGTCCCATCAATGAGGGAACAGACACCTTCAATGCACAAACCCAACAGGAGCACAAAGTCAATAACGCAACACTCCAGGATTAGTAATTTTTGTCAAGTGTAAAATGAGATATTTACAGTCCAGATAAAGTTGTTAGGACACTATTTAATAGAATATTTAATAGAATATGCTTTCTGGGGTGTAACAAATCAACAAATTTTGATTATGACATTTAGTTTTAACTAGTTAACAGAAGCCATCCAGTACTCGGGGTCTCTGTTCCAAGTTAAGAATTTCCCAATCACTCTGTGAGTTGTTCTAGGGAACAAGCATGAAATGTCTGCCTGAAGCCCAGTTGCTCATTTGTGTTCTCTTTGTAATCTTTCAAAGAGATGCAACTCTGGACACACACACACACACACACACACACACACACACATGCACGCGAGCAAATAAACATCCAAGCTAAGGATGATACAGCGAGACTTCTTCCATTCAAACCATCTTTCTTTCCTCCGTACACCGTCACAAACCGAAGACTAATGCCTTATGTTTTGTTTACAAGGTGAGAAAAATAAACACAAGGGAGGCCTGCATCAGGGAAAGCAGAGGGCTGGAGGTTTCCGCCCAGGGAAAAGCCCTAGTGGAGACATCTGAGCTCCTTGGAGAAACTGAGCCAAAGCATAGTGGATGGCCTGGTGTGTGTGTGTGTGTGTGTGTGTGTGTGTGTGTGTGTGTGTGTGTTTGTGTTGGGGTAGCTGGTCCCAATGACCTCAGAAAGGAGGTGGAGACTTCTTTAGTTTGTCTTCATACCCATCCTTTCTCCATGAGGGAAGAGCAGGTCAGGGCGGCCTCTGCTGAGTTCATCCCCTTCAAGCCTGCTCAGGCCCCCAAGGAGTAGATGTGGTTGAAATAGGAGGTTCAGTTCCAAGCTCTAGGGCAGTGGTTCTCAACATTCCTCATGCTGTGACCCTTTAATACACCCCCTCATGTTGTGGCGACCCCCCCAACCGTAAATTATTTTGTTGCTATTTTACAACTATAATTTCGCTGGTGTTATGAATTGGGATATAAATATCAGGTATGCAGCATATCTGATATGTGACCCCTGTGAAATGTTGTTTAACTCGTAAAGGGGTCATAACCCACTGGTTGAGAAAGACTGTTCTAGAACTTTCTAGGAAGGACTCTTAGAGTACAGTCCATAGTTAGTTATAGGTATTCTGAAGATGTTCCTGTCTGTGTAATTTCAGCTGATGTGGCAAATGTCTAAGAATCCCTGTGACTGTGACTTGGGGACACACTCCCTCCTACGCAGCTACTACTTTCTTTCTTTTTTTTTTTAATTTCCTGGTCACTTTAAGCAAGTTAATCCTTTGCCCCAGTCTGTCTCTGCTCCAACAGAGACATAAACTTCTTTATCTTCAGAGCTGCCCCGGAGGCCTGGGCTGGGGAGCAGCAAAGCCTCCTGGGAAAAGGCATCAGGTGACACCGGGCTGATAGGCATCTTCAGGTCCACTGACACAGTAACACCTAAGCCAAGGAATGCCAGGAATTCCTCCTCACCTTAGCACAGACGCTGAGCACTGGACGCCTGGGGCCGGAGGCTCAGCTGAGCCTTTTGCAAATTCACCTTTCCCATAGTTCCCTTACCTAATCGTCCTGCTGTTAGCCCCAGAGCTTGACAGCCAGTCAGGGTTTCAAAGATCCTGTGTCACTTCCGGAGCATGAGCATGTGTGGATGCTTCTTCGGGTTTAGAGGACACACTGACTAATCCTGTATAGAGCTGTCTCCTTTACGGGATATGGTGGAACATCCCTGTCAACGCAGCACTTTGGGAGGCAGGAGGACCGCATATGCAAGACCAGCCTGGGCTATACGGTAAAACCTTGCCTGGGAAGCCCGAGGACGGGCTGTGGCGTGGAGGAGAACTGCTTGCCCAGCATATCCACCGCGGCTCCCTACCTAGCACTCACTGTAACATCTGCAAAAATAAAGTTTTCCTTGCAGCCTCACCTTCCCAATTTAGAATCTCTGTGTATATCACACCTGCAGCGGAGAGCATCATCAGAGACCTTAAAATACTAGTGAACAGGGGCTGGAGAACTGGCTCAGTGGCTAAGAGTTTGTACTGCTCCTGCGGAAGATTGGAGTCTGGTTCCTAGCACTCCTGGTAGTCGCAATCGCCTGAAAGTCCAGCTCCAGGGGATCCCCTGGACTACTTAGGCAGATGGCCTCACAGACACAACACACACACACACACACACACACACACACACAAAATTACATTTTTTTAAAAAAACCAGAGCTGTACAAGCTCTGGTTAACAGAGGACCCCACTCAGCCACGGTGGCTACCAGAAGGGACAGAAAAGAATACGGAGGTGGGACCTCAATTAGGAACTAGAATTCTGATTAATTGAATACTGGCATATACGACACATAGGACAGGGTGTGCATCCAAGCCCCGGTCCACGAACATTTGCTTTCCCTCAAGAGAGTCACAAGTTGGTAACATAACATGACCCCCGATTCCACATCCCTAGTTTCTTCTGGGTTCCAGGAGAAGACTTGAGCAATCTAGACTCAGGAACCCCCTCTATCTATCATTCGGGGCTGGTCTAGTTACCCTTCACTTTCCTGAGGCTTGAGATTGTCTGGCTTATGTGTGACCTGAATTAATAATCAGATCAAGACAGAGAAGAAGCCGGGCGGTGGTGGCGCACGCCTGTAATCCCAGCACTTGGGAGGCAGAGGCAGGCGGATTTATGAGTTCGAGGCCAGCCTGGTCTACAAAGTGAGTTCCAGGACAGCCAAGGCTACACAGAGAAACTCTGTCTCGAAAAAACAAACAAACAAACAACAAACAAAAAAGACTGAGAAGAATTAACTAGGTGGTTCGTGGAGCAGGAAAAAAAAGTTTGTTTTAGTTTATGCTCTAGAAGATGGCGAAGAGTTAGAACTCGGCCAGTTGTGCTGCTTCAGCTGTTAGCGGAAAGGGTTAGAGCAAGTGCATGCATGTGAGAGATGGGAGAGACCCAGGTTACACCGACCTGCTCCCCCAGTAACTAATCCGGTCCTTCAAGAATTAACCCTGGGCCCAGAGAAACCCATCAACCCCTCTTATCAGCACATGGCAGCCAGATGTCAGCGCGAGCTTCAATCGGCCGAATCCACTCATTCATATGCACCCACACGATCCCCCCACCCCACCCCCAGTCAAAGATAATTTTACAGCCTGTCTAAGTCTGTCCTGGGCCCTTTGCCTCCTTTCTATATGAGTGTGTAACTTCTTCCTTACCTCTGACCTGATCACCTGCCTTGCTACTTCCTTACTCTTTGTAGATCTAACATTCCTGACTTTAACCTACTTCCTTGTGCTCAGGACCACCTTGGCCAGAAAAATGTCCGGAAGCATACTAGCCAAGGAACAGGCCTTCAGCACTGACAGCAGCAGAGTTGTCTAAACCGAACATTTGAATGTTCTAATGCACACACATACTTATTTGTGCATGCACATTCACATGCCTGTTCTCTCTCTCTCTCTCTCTCTCTCTCTCTCACACACACACACACACACACACACACACACACACCAACAAATCCTAATATATCTCAGGCCATGGTTTCTACTAAGGTTTGTGAGAACTACAGTTTGTTCTTTTTCTTCAGAAAAATTATTATTATTATTATTATTATTATTATTATTATTATTGTTTTCCTGTATCAGACCTGGTAACTATCCCTATTTCATGAGGTTTCAACCCAAAGCAAACTTCTGTCATTCAAAAGACAGCTCCATAAAATAACAGGTCAGAAATACATCAAAGGAATTCCGTTTTAGGGCTTTCTTGGTTTGAAAAAGTTTTACTTTTTCTCTACACGAGCTTCTACAAAGTCCCTCCCCTGCCTCCAACGGTGCCAAAAAAACTCCTCACAGGACACGGCTGATCAGTTTCCCCAGTACTGTGGGGCCTTGCGGTTTCTCCTGCCCAGTCTCTCAGGACTCCAGGGTCCCTGCCTAGATCACTGCAGGCTTCTAAGTTCTGCAGGAACAAGATGGAACACGCTGAGGCTTGGTCTTCCCGCAGTAGTGGTGAGGCAGCCCGCAGTCCAATGGGACAGCTCTTTGCCTGGCTGGCCCAAGGCTGTGCTACTGTGTGTTAAGCAGCTGCATTTCCAAACCAGGTGCCCGAAGTCTGGTTTAACACCTGAGAACAATTAACCTGAGCCTGAGAACTCTAATTTAATTTAAAAGTAACCATACGACCTCCAGTCTTTCCTGGCTCATACTCCTCGGGACAAAGTAACCAGGAATCAGAAACGTGACACAGCAGTTTAGAGACACCTGAGAAAGGAGACAACCCCTAGAATCCTGTGACTTCTGTACCTGGCTCCGCCTTGCTGTGCCATGGGGCCCTCCACAGCAGAAATACCCAAGGCCTGGTTTTCTCCTTGGCCTTTCCCGTGGAGAGCGGGCTGAAGGTTCCATGTCCAGGTCCAGCCGTGGCCATCAGCCAGACCTTAGAGTTCTCGGAGCAGAAAAGGGCCCGGCCCATGAGTGGTAGGTCCTGCCCCCTCTGAGGGCAGCTGGATTACAGCCTAGTCCATTCGTCCAACTAGCTGGCCGGCCACAACCCACAGACAGACAGACAGACGACAGACAGACGGACGGGCTCAGGAATGGGAGTGTGACTCACTCACAGATAGGAAATACCTGTTGTTTTTTTTTTTTTCACTGCTATGCAAATGCACCATGGGTGGAGTTTTACCATATAGGGATGTGGACAGCAAAAATCCTAGCAAGAATGTGTCTCTTTAACATGCATTTCACTTGGCCAAATAAGCTCCACCCACACACCAGTCGTTAAAAATCAGAGCGAGCTTCGTGTGGGAAGGGGCTGTTTCTAGCTCCCTGGGTATATTCTGGGACAGTTTAGGAACACTGGGATTTGGAGACAGAGCTCTGTGTAAATCACCATCAACTGGCAAAGCCTGATTTTTAACTGTCTCAGCACTGCCCCATTAATTGAGAGCGTCAGTAACAACCGTATAGAGGGCTCATATAAGGAGTTAAACACACTGACATCCAAATGTTTGAAAACCACCAGGGATGTCTTTACCCCAATCCTGGGCTTCTGATGGGATGGCCTTCACCGCCCGTCTCACCTGGCTACTAATTGTCCTGGTCTCTGAAGCTGTATAGACCAGCTTCAGATCAATCTCTGGCTCCTCAGGGCAAAAGGAATCCAGGCCACACCCGTTCAAAGCCCACCTCCTTGCCTGTAAAGTGTGAAAGTTGAGAGCTACCTCATGAACTTGCCAGTAATTTTCACAAACAAGTTCAAAATGACCAAAGCCCAGCACTGTAGGTGTCAGTGGGACATCGCGACTCTGAGAGCCCAGCGCTGGGTGTAGAGCACATGGTTAGCCTGTGAGGTCCTGGATTTGATGTCAGAACAGAACAGAACAAAACAAAACAAAAACAGGGGAAAAAAAAGTCTACACTTCTGATTTTTTTGCCAACCTTCCCAGGGTACATTAAGAGCATCGGTCTGAGCCAGGCTGCAGGGAAAGCTTCAGCAAATTCTCTGAAGTATGTATTACTGATTTTTCTTTTTCAGTTGAGAGCGGATGAGGAGCCCAAGGTCCAGGGTATTATCGTGTCACTGGAACAAGCCTGAACCAGGAACCTTAACGTAGATCTATCTTGGTTTGGATGGACATCACGACATCCCGGGCGCTTTGCATGCTGTGTACCTTGCAACCCTGGGTACCTTGCTTTGTGGTAAAAAAAGGAAACACTTGAGTAGCCACAGTAGGCTTTCTGAATATCTTCAGAAGTAGGAAAAACAGAACAGAAATAACATTTGCCCTTGCGGGTTAATGGCAGAAGTAGGACTGTGTTTGCGAATACCAGACATGGACCCGGACGCACAAATTGCCGACAGATTTCCCAGAGCTCTGTGAACACTTAGGGACACTCCAATATGGTTCACACTTCTAGGGTTCCTCTGAGGAGAGCTGCACTGATAGAGAAGGAAATGGCTCAATCAGGAGTGTCCCCTGCCTAGCGAGGTGGCTCTCTATACAGTGACATTTGAAAAAAAGCTAAAAAGATTATCACGCCCTGGCTTGAAATCCTCTGCGCTACAGGAAGAAAATATTCCAAACTCTTAACTGATGCTCGGGGACTGCAGTTACCTCTCCTGGGTCACCTGAGGTTTTCAAGGGACAAGTGCTCTGTTCCCTGGGATCTCTGCCCTGAATATTCTTTCTCCTGACAAATCCAAGCTTTGTAATTTCCTAGGCTGGCTTCTTCCCACATAGGTCTTTTTATTTCCTTCGTAGGGTTTGGATCAACCTGAAATTCTCTACACAATAGACCCTCTTCCTGGAGTGATTTGTTTCCAGACCACAGTGAAAAACAAAATGACAGTGGCAGATAGCACCCATGAACAGGAAACATGTGATTGTTAAGGGTGAGAATAAGGCTGTTGTTGTGGTTAGTATAAAGATGGTGGGGTGGCACACCACACTTTTAATCCCAGCACTCAGAAGGTCAGCTCTTCCCAGCACACAGCAGCCAGATCTCTTGAGTTCCAGGCCAGCCTGGTCTACAGAGTAAGTTCCAAGATAGCCAGAGTTACAGAGAGAAACCCTGTCTCAAAAGTCAAACAAATAAACAACCCCCCAAACAAACCAAACCAAAACAAAACAAATCAGTGCTCAGAAGGCAGAAGCAGGAGGATTCCTGTGGGTTCAACACCAGCCTGGTCTACATACATAGGCCAGCCAAGGTTAGTTAGAGAGACCCTATTTCTAAAACAACAATGTAAAGAAAACAACTCACATGCCCAAACACACAAACTATAGTCTAAGAACCTTTTTTTTTTACATTGCTACGGTGATTCCTGTAGTTGCTCAGGGAGGGGGAGGGGGTCCCAACCTGAACAACCTCAGAATAACTGAGACATTGGGCAAAAGAGCCATCGTTCCTCATAAAATGTCATGTTTCTAGTAGAGCTGTTGCTCGCTACTGAGCACAAACCCCATCCCGGGTACTGGGCTGAGTACTCCTCACTCCTTGAATCTGGGTGATCTCACCAAGCAGTTAACATAGAAGCTAATGTAGAGTGTGCCCTGCTCAAGACCGTCCAAATACCAAATAGAAGAGCCAGAACTCAGACAAAATCTGTCCAGCAACAAAGGTGTACACACCAGCACAATGCTGTCAATGTGACACAGTTGTCAGGTTAGGGTGAGTGTCTAGAACAGGGGTCGGGTGTGTGAGGAGGACAGGTGTGCAATGGAGTGGAGCTCTGTGTCCGCCCCCCAAACCTGGGCCTTGTCTTCACTTGACACTGGCACACTTCCTGAAAAGAAGGGAAACCCCAGGTTTCCTGATGATATGTTCATATATTTGTGGTTTGTTTGGTTTTGTCTGTTTGTTGTGCTTTTGCTGTTGTTCATGGGGTCTACGAATTTTTTAAACCTTTTTATTGATTCTCTGTGGATTTCACCCCATGCACCCCAATCCCCCTCATCTCCCGATCCTCCATATCCACCTTCTGCCCTTGCAAACCCCCAAAAAGAAACAAAAAGTATAAGAATAAACAAATTGTTGGAGTTTCTTCCCTCCTTCCACCCTGTAGGTCCCAGGAAATGAACTCAGGTCAGCCGACTTGGAGGCAGCAGCAGCCTTTACCAGTTGAGTTGGTCGTCTTGACAGCCTTACATGCATCTACTCGTACAAACAGATGTTGCTTTATTGAAAAGATGATAACAGGCATGATGACTGTACGACGTTGCTGACAGGTAGTAATGTGTGTGGAATTCCAATATTAACATTTATTTACACTTTTTTTTTTATGGAGTCCACTGTATCTGTCTGAAGACACACCAGAATGGGCATTCTATCCTATTACAGACGGTTGTGAGCCTCCATGTGGTTGCTGGGAATTGAACTCAGGACCTCTGGAAGAACAGTCAGTGTTTGTAACTGCTGCGCCATCTCTCCAGCCCTAACACTTATATTTATTTTCAGTGATCCCTGGATATATAACAGAACAAGTTTAATTGTATTGCATTGGATTGAGTTGGAATGCATGAAGAAATTTGATTTCTGTGTGTCCGGGTGCCATAAAAACTCGGTGGTAGGCTGGCCAAGTGGCTCAGCAGGCCAAGGCCCTTGTGGCCAAGATCGATGGCTTAAGTCACTCTCTGGAGCCTACATGGTAGAAGATAATAAAAACTCCCCAAAAGGTGTCCTTGAATTCCATAAGCCTGCCAAGTCATACCTGTGCCCACCTTCGTAAAATAGATGATTTTAAAATATTTTTTAAACCTATGATATTTAACATTTGGAGGAAGAAAATATCGTATTTATCCCACCATCTAGGAAGCTTGGCCAGTTTTTTTTCTAATGATTTATAAAAGCTGTATTTGGCTTAGAAGTCACCTGCCTTCTCCCAGGGTGACAATAATCATATTCTCTTTAATGAAACTGCTTCAATGATGGCTTCCCCTTGATTTGCCCATCACGGTTGTGACCTTCCTCATTTTCCTCTAAACTGAGTTGTTCTAAACTGAGTTGTTCCTTAGAACTGTGCACAGTCATGAAATGCTGTATTGAGGGGTGTTTACATTAGCGGCAGAACCATGATTCTCTGGATAAGAGGGAGTATTATGAGCAGTTACTGAGGAGGACAGCACTGGTTTGTGCCAATGAACACACAAAGCAAATCTGTTGCCCTCGAGGATGGACAGATCCCACACATCTTTTAAAGAAGAGTTGGAGCCTGTGGAGATGGTGCATGCCTTTCATCCCAGCACTGGAACAGCCAAGGAAGGTGGATCACTCCAGGCCAGCCTGGTCTACAGAGTGAGTTCCAGGATAGCCAAGGCTACACAGAGAAACAACAACAACAACAACAACAGAGAACTGGAGCTTTGAAATCACTCCCAAAGCTTTCTTCAATGTGTTGAGGCTACACAATGTACTGCACTGTTTGGTTAGCCTAACTTGGCCACATGTTCATATCAGTGTCTAGTGCTTTCATCACTTCATGACCACTATGACTGGGTCATGCGAGAGTGATGTAACATTCCTTGTGACATCCCCGACATCCACAACCACGATACTAACCAGTATTTTCTAATATCTTTGGGCGGTATCTTTCAACACTGGTCATCTGACTTAACTTTCAGAAATTTGTCCTTTAGATGTGCTGGCATGTTTATAGGTACAAGGAGAGTCATTGCAGTAGTCCTTGAAACAGGGAAACAGACAAAACAAAAACAGCAGGAATCTAAACAGCACTTCTAAAAGGCCAAGTTAGGATATTATGGGACCACTTTGATAATAGTGATTAAGACAGAATTGTGCTAAGTCAGTTTATGCTATGTTCTTGCACACACACACACACACATACACACACACACACACACACACACACATTCATACAGACAACCCAACACACATACTCATACACACATGTCACACACACTCATACACACATATACACACAAAACATACCACACACATACACACATGCACGTGTGCGCACACATGCACACATACACACAAAAGGACACACTCATGTATACCAACACTCCATAAGACACACACTCATGCAAAAACACACACAACACAACACACACACTTATACACAATTGGGACATCCATAAACTCATTCACACACAGGCACAACACAGCACACTCTCATGTATACACACACGCACAATACAATCCCCACACTCATGTATACACATACACACATGGACACACCATACACACTCATACAAATTGTACACACACACACACACACACACACACACACATTCATACAACCCAACACACATACTCATACACACATATGCCACACACACTCATACACACATATACACACAAATCATACCACACAAACACAACTGACACCTACACACTCATATATACACACACATATACCACAACACACACTCATGGAAACACACAACACAACACACACACACACACTCATACATATATGGACACATGCATACCGCACGAGAAGGAGACTGAAAAATGTCCTTTATGAGACAATCCCTTGAGGCACTTTATTTTCAACAGTCATACGACTTAATATAAGAAAGGAATTCCACACTAACACCGCTGGAGAAGGGAATGGATGTAACGTCCTTTGTGCAGAATTCTGAGACAATTACAAATTTGCTCCTGTGCCACAGAAAGCCAAATGACAGCTATGGCGTGTTTACCGTGAAAATTGCGACGTGATGTTCTCCTGACTTCACAAACATTCTCAACACCAAAGAAAGGAAATAAGCATGAGGCCACGGGCTGCTCCCTAGCTACTCCAGAGGCCACACGGCTGCTCCCTAGCTACTCCAGAGGCCACACGGCTGCTCCCTAGCTACTCCAGAGGCCACACGGCTGCTCCCTAGCTACTCCAGAGGCCACACAGCTGCTCCCTAGCTACTCCAGAGGCCACATGGCTGCTCCCTAGCTACTCCAGAGGCCACAGGCTGCTCCCTAGCTACTCCAGACGCAGCTGACGCAGCAGTTTGGGTAACTGCGGAGAATGGCCAAAGCAAGTCTTCTGAAGGCGCCACAGTGCTGCACGGCCGCTCAGCGCAGACATTCCCCTGATAGGAGTGTGCTTTCTCCAGCCTGTGTGATCTAAGCTGGATGCAGGACCCAGGGCAGGGCCGGCAGTCGGGTAGGTAGGGTGTGGGGCTCACAGTCCTAAGGAAGCCTACCATCAGGTTTATGGGGCCAATGTGACGACCCGCATTTGCCAACCCTAAGGAAACTGACGGTGGGAAGTACCACAACTGTTACTTAAATTGGAACCAGCCAGGATTGGGAGGTACAGTAACTACGCACCGGCGAAGTCATGCAATGTCCCACCATGATGCACATAGAACAAGACCCTGGATGCTAATACCCACCGGACTCTGGGCTAATAGAACTGACAGGTAGCTGCTCACTCCTTTCTGCTCAGGGCAAGGATTTCTTTACACGGTAACATTTTACTTTTGTGCTTACAGGTCACACAGCCAGGGATCTCAACACCCATTCTCCTGTGTACTCTCTTCTCCAAAGCAAACACAACAGAGATTCCCATCCCCAGGAACAGGCTGGTCCCGGATGCCGGTTTTGTCTCTACTAAGGGTGTCCTGATTTTATTTTATTTTTTTTCCCACCAGAGTCCACAGCTCTGAAGGTCTCCAGTTTTCTGAGGTCACAGTTGTCATAAACCAAGAAGGATTTATTTCATTGGTTATAAACAGTAAGAGGGGAGTGGTTAGACGTCTCAAAGCACCGCCTTGGGGCTCAATGATGGAAACTTGCTTGGATTTCAGACCCTACGTCCCATTCACAGAATGCCTTTGGAAAAGGAGGAGGAGGAGGAAGAGGAAAATGAGGAGAAAAAAGAAGAGGAGGAAAAGAGGAAGAGAAAAAGAAGAGGAGGAAGAGGAAGACCTGATTCCTTAAATCTTACACCTCAATCAAGGAAAAAAATGAAAATTTACCCATCCATATTTCTTTGCATACAAACTTACAGCCAAAGTGTGAAGGTCAGGAGGTTTATGAAGAGGCGATCGGTTTTGTAAAGATCTATGAGGAAATTCACATTAAAATATGAAATGGCCCCCAACCACAAGCCTTATGTGTTACTGTGTACAATAAAAGTATGTCCCAACTTTGGACTCCTCCGAGAGGTCACATTCTGTAAAACAGTTGACACTAAGCACAGTTTGATGATGCAGGGGTAAGAATATCCCCCTACTTCCCCTGCTCTACCTCTGCTGCTAGTGGCCAGCTACCAGGAGGACAAGCCATGGCCACGTCGCCCATCATGACAGGGCTCTCTTGTGCTGGATGACAACTGTCTCTGAAATAAACAGGTATTGGAGAAGTCAGGCAAGGTAGTTTGGGCCTCTAAATCTCAACACGTGAATGAAGAACATCACGAGTTTGAATCTGTCTGAGCTACAAAGCTGGACCCTAAGCCTAGCACTGGGGAGGCAGAGGCAAGCAGATCTCTGAGTTAGAGAGACCAGCCTATTCTACACTGTAAGTTCCAGGACAGTCAGTCTCAAAACAACAAATTAGCCATTACTCTCCAATGGCTTCAGAACATTGGGTGCTTGGGACTGGTTGTACTGTCCTGTGGTAGACAGCTTGCCTGGTACAGATGAGGCCCCAGGCCAACAGCCAACAAACGAATGCATGGGAGTGCACACGCACACGCACACACATCGTAAACTTGGGTGCTTCTAATGAAGTTGAGTGGTAAATGACATAGAAAGGGCCTGGCCTGTAATCAGCCTCTAGAATAACTTTGTCCTCCCACAGAAAACGCGCTCTTCCGGCTCCTCCACAGCCAGCGGAAACAACTTGCTGTAACATTTTTTTTTCAAACTACGACGATCCAGTGCCTTCCTTCTTAAAGAAATAAATTAAAATAAAACCGGGCAATAATAGAATAGGAAAGAACACTACCTCCTTTATTAAGAAACTTTTAAATCTCTAATGCTCAGGTTGGGGACATGGGTGTGTAGAACCGTGCTTGCCAGGCACATGAGAGGGCCTGAGTTCAATCCGTAAGCCAGAGTCCAGTTGCTCTATCTGACTGGCATATGACAACCTATGAATGCTCTCCCCTGGAAAGCTTGTGGTACAAGTAAGTAACAGAGGTGGGATTTGAACCCAATCACCTAGATTCCTTAAACCCTGCACATAGCCTCTCTGACTTTGAACCGTCGCCAAATACTGCCATGTTCACAACTCCACAGTACTCAGTCACTAGTTCCTTATCCAACACAGCGTCAATGACAATGATCATGTCTAGTAGAGATCAAGGCAACTGTATGGTTTGTCAGATAAAAAGAAAATGACTATTCACTAGGGATTCTAAATGTATCTATCTAAAGCTCTGGGTCTCTGCTGCTGGTAGATTTCACGCTAGGCAGACTCTCTACCCTGGGTTAAACCTCTGCCATTGTTGGTATCAGGATCTCCGAACCCAGTGACGTCACACCTAGGCGACAGCACAACCTGCACACCTGTTGCCAAGGCAACAACCACCATATTCCCAGAATCCACTTGGCTCACCTCTGACTCTGACCTTTACTTGCGGCCACATTACTGTCCATATAAAAGGAAGACCCTTCTGATTCTCATTCTCTCTCTCTCTCTCTCTCTCTCTCTCTCTCTCTCTCTCTCTCTCTCTCTCCCCCTTCTGTTTTCCCCACCACCTTTGCCCTTCTCTCCCTCAATAAACCTCCCGTGTAACTGTTTGGCCTGGTGTGGTCTTTCTGGAGCAGTGCGACGATTACAACATTGGTGCCATGACTCTCTTATGAATATAAAGATTTTGTTTGGGGCTTGTAGATTGTCTCTGGAGATAAGACAACCAGCCCCCCTCAGCTGTCTCCCACCCCTGCACTGGACCATGAGTGCACATGCACACACACACACACACACACACACACACAAGGCTGGAAGCTGGAGTCAGTCATAAAGCAGGATTCATATGACCACTGGCATTAATCTACAGTGAATGCATTCAGAGCTGCCGCAGCACAGATGTCAAAGCGAGTCTGGGATCAACTCAGCGCAGCCCACCCAAGCTCATCCTAAGAGCCTTTGCAGGCAGCATGGATTCCGGGCAGCTCTGAAAACCTGGAACTTTTGAAAAGTGCTTAGGAAAGTCCAGAACTGCCAGAGTGTTTCCCCCGACTAGATACACTGCTGTTACTCATGAGCCAGATGTTATGCAAACCTGTAATTCCAGCACCCAAGAGACAATAGCCGGAGGATCCTGAAATGGAGACCAGTCCTGAGCTGCTCAGACATCTGGGATGGAGACAAGGGAGGAGGTGGCAAAGGCCAGAAGAAAAAGGAAGCTAAGAGTCGCTGCCTGGAACTCCTGCGACATGCGACATGCGGAACCCACAGCCTCTGGGAGACTTGGTTTCCACTTCAACAACCACTGTAATATCCACATGTGATTCTTGAAGGGAATTAGATTCAGGAAAGTGTGAAGTAGGTGCAATCCCAAACTGTGAGTGTTTACAGTGGCCTGAAAACTCTGATGAGGGGAAAAGTGCATTCAGAAGATTTCAGCCAACTCTACAAAATAATAACACAATCACTATTAATTTTGTAATATATTAAATATATATAATATATATTATATATATATATATACATTATACACCCATACAAACTTGTTTCTTTGTTGCTACTCGGGAGTTATTTTACTGATGAAATAATTTTCTCTACATTCATTAACATAAGAAACAATACTGAATCTTCAAAAGTTTAATATGCTCTACTTTTCTGAGTCATAGATCACTCATCTACAAAATCCCAGACACAGACTCTGCAAGTCTTTACTTGGCTGTTGTAAAAAACATGAAGAGGATAGAAAAGAAGAGGGGAAAGGCAACTCTTTGTAGCCTCGTGCCTAGTCAAAAACAACCCATAATATGAGAGGCATCCACGCTCAGAGTTGAGCCACAACACCATAACTGTCACCCTCAGTGTGTGGAGGTGAAAACTGAGGTATGAATTTACTTCCTTCCCGCCCCCCCCCCTGCCCGAGTCACACAGCCAGTAAGTGAGGAAAACAGGATTCAGTCTCCTTTGTCACCCTCTGATCTAACTGGTGACGATTTAACTGAATGCTAATTCCGGCGCTAATCCACATCCTCAGACTGCAGCCTTTCAGGTTCCGTGCTTACAGATTCAAAACAACTTAGAGCCTATCTCTGGGCTTCTCTGGGCTTCTAAGCAGTTTTTGTCTAGTTCCCCTGTTCCAGGTACCTTGAGCCCAGACTTTAATCCTTGCATTATTGGAAAGAAACAAATGAGTTTTCTCCACGTTCTTTTGAGGAGGGAGGGATTAAGTATTCATAGAACAGTTAGCAGCAGGAGAAGGCTCCTCTCGACTGCCACCTGAGGGGTCTGTAGCCACCAAAGGCTACCGGGCTCTCCACCTGCCCCCACTACCAAGTGGCCAGGCTTCTGTCCGGAAGCAGGCTTTTGAACTACTAACATTTCCCTCCTCTTTCTTTCATCCTTCCTGCTATTCACAACTAATTTCTTAAAAGCTCCCAAACTAATAACTCCAGCAAGGTTAATTTTTTTCTAGTCCTAGAGAACATTTTTACAAAGCAAAACAAACAAACAAACAAACAAACTACCATGCAGGCACACTCGAAAACAAAAGGGCCCTGTTTGTACATCCAGGTCCCAGGTTATTTCCGAGATGTTCTGAAGACTTTAGTTTTCATATTTTACAAAATGAAAATCCAGAATTACCAGAGTCTTACTTTCAGGCGCGCACGCACAGACACACACACACACACACACACACACACACACACACACAGCATCTGGGAACAGTCAACAAATGTCTATAGTATCTCCATGCTCAGTCTTCCTATGAGCCCCTCTCTGTAGCGTCCCTGCAGCCTTCTCCATGGGCACAATCGGCATAAGACATAATACATCACTTGTTTTTCAGCGCTATTCGAAAATCTCAATTCATTCAACAACAACAAAAAGGCCCTTAAAAACAGCCCAGAAGCTGGAATGCTCCGTGTGAAAAAGCTGTGCTCACAGACTCCGTTCTTCCTGCCAACTGAACAATGCTCACAGCAGACCGCGGTGTTTCCAAATAACCTGCTGGCAATAACTGGAAATCAAAAACAAACAGAAAAAAAAAAAAAAAAAAAAAGCACATGCATTTACCTGTGCCGAGTACTCCACAGGTGAGGCAGAGGCGGAAGGAGAAATCCTAGCTCATCTTCTGAAACTTTCCAAATCCAATCGTCTGTGGGGCCATCCTTCCTCCGAGCTGTCAGGTAAACCCCCCTCCATGCCGCGGCTGTTTTCTTTTGCAGTTTTTCCCAGTGAAACTCTCATTTGCATAAAGCCTACTTGTAGCCTATAGGACTCTTTTTGAGTAACTACTTGTTAAACTGGCTGTCTTGACATGCTCTTTCAAGCATGACATCATAAATCTCCATGGAAACCCTTAACTCCACCTGCCTACATGCCAACGTTACCTGTCAGGCAAAGACTTAAACAATCATCTGAAATTGTTCATTAATGGAACCTTTTCAGCCGGGCTCGGGATCCTTGCGCGGTGTAATTTGTGCTGTTGGCAGCAAGGGAACCGAAAAAGCGGTGGCTTCGTTTTCAAAGCCTGAGCTGTTTTGCAGAAAACAATGATCAAAATTATAGGCATTCGTTAATCTGCCCCTCCCTGTCTAACAATGCACTTAATCAGTGGAAGAGGAAGAAAAAAAAATCTGACAGTGGCACATGGGTGCCTCTCTCTGCTGGGTAAAGTTACTTTGAAAAAATCTCCAATCCGCACTTCTAAGGTCTTCCTGCTCTTTCTCCTCCCCCAACCCCCTACCTACTTTTAACCAGGAAAACTTGCAAAACAGGTTCCTTACCTGAGTGTGTGTGTCTGTGTGTGCATGTGCGGCTGTGCGCATTTCCCTATGGCCTGTGGCTGTAGAGGTGGGAGGAGGTGCAGACATTTTTAACCCTTTCCTGGCATGCACGTGCATGCCTCCCAAGCTTGTGCGAGCAACTGGACCAACACTGAATATATATTTGGGGATTTGGAGGAATACTCTCTAGAAGACATTCAAATTTTTATGCACGTATGCAGTTTTCACTATCTTAGATTATTTTTTTAAAAGACTTTAAATTACTTTTAGTTTTGTGCATGGGTGTTTTGCTTGTTGGCCTGTTGATATGTGTACCATGTGTGCCCCCACTGCCTGCAGGCCAGAAGGCAGTATCAGATCCTCTGGAACAGGAGACAAAGAAAGCTATGAGCCACCATGTGGGTCCCGGGAAGGGATCTTGGGGCCTAGGCAACATGAGCAAACATTCCTAACCATTAAGCCATCTCTCCAGCTCTACTATCTCATTTTTTTTAAAAAAAAGAATCTTTACAGTTTAACAAAAGATTTGTGCATATCCCTGCCCAATTTGACCTGAAACCTTCCTGGTTACGATACTGAGCTCATCACTCCTTCTTTCCACTTCCAAATGTGGCACAGACACAGATTTAAAACTGCTGACGCAGCCGGGTGGTGGTGGCACACGCCTTTGATCCTAGCACTTGGGAGGCAGAGGCAGGCGGATTTCTGAGTTCAAGACCAACCTGGTCCACAGAGTGAGTTCCAGGACAGCCGGAGCTGCACAGAGAAACCCTATCTCAGGAAAACAAAACAAAACAAAACAAAACAAAAAAACCCTGCTGACACCCGGCACTGAAACGTTTGCGTGGACCTGTTCCAGATCCAGCAGAGTTTACAAACCGTTAGCAATTGGCTGTCAGGCCCCACAGCACAAAGGACTTCAGTGAGACTGAATGGGATCAGACACAATGCCCCGATGCGGGATACTGCCGGATGCTGCCCTGCTGCAGGGTCCACCCGCTCTCCTTCCCCAGCACCCTGCAGCAAACTTGCACAAGGCTCAGCAGCAGCTGCCCTCGAAGGCCAGAGGGCAACGGTTAACCTTTACACCATGCAAAGCTCACACTGTCCTCTGCAGAGAGCAAAGCACTGCCTTCAAAACCTCAAGGGCGGCTCTTTCTGTTGAGGAACGGAAAGGTGTTTGGATCCCATCTGAGTTCTGCATTGCCCCGGTTCACAGTCAACAGATGGGACATTACCTTTGAAGGGCACCAAGAACTAGTCGAGTTTAATACAGCAGTTCAGAGTTGGAATCCTCCCGGGAGGCGGCGAGAATATTGTCAGAGATTCAATTACTGCCTCTGTGAGTTGGAAAGACTCGCAGATGAAGCCTGAGCTTATGCTGCACCCAACGGGGGCACAAACACAACGTGAGACAAACAAAAACAAGATAGAAGCAAAGCTGGGCTTTATTTGGTGGAATCTGCAGATGGAGAGGAAGCACTATTCAATTACAGTTATTCCTCGACGTTCCATTAGAGAGGGGCCTGTGAACATAGATTCGGCAGGCAGAGTGGTTATAATGGGCCAGATCTTCCCTTTCGCTTATTTAGGAAATGACAGTATCTCAGCTCTTGCTTACTCGAGTCAAGCTTGGAAAAGAGATTTAAAAAAGCATCAGCATGTGAAAGGCACATGAGGATAATTACAAAAATAAGTTGGATTAACCCATTCATAGGCAGGCAAGCAGAGGTAAATGCTGGGGATGACATCATTATGGGATGTGGGAACCTTGGCTGGTTTAGTGTGGGCTAGTTTCATGCCCCAGCAATCTTAGCCATAAGGACAACACATGAGGGTTGGCACAGTTGCCAAGATTTGATTCAAAGTTGGCCAGTCAGTAAGGACTTCCCTTACAGTCCCCAAATGAGGGAAACGCAGAGCTGCTGACACTTTAAGAATAGTATCATGATCTTACTAACCTAGTAACCAAGCTCAGGGATTTAAAACAATATAATAATGTGTATGTAAAATGTCTCCTGTGGGCTTGTTTGTTTGAACAGTTACTCTCTAGTGGGTGGTGCTGTTTTGAGAGGCCTTGGCATCTTCAGGAGGCAGGGGGTTGCTGGGGGAGGTTGGTGATTGATGGGGCCTGGGGCGGAGTACTTCAGCCTCCCTCCATATTCCTGCCTCCTCGTCCTTCCTTGGTCTGCCACTATAGCTGCTCCAGCATGCATAACTTCCCCAGCACTGTGGACAGTGTTAGTTCCGAGACCTGTGACGTCATATAGGCGACAGCTAGCGCCCCAAGCATAGGCCTGTTACCAAGGCAACGGCCGCCATATACCCAGAATTCAATGGGCCTACCTTTTTACCTGAAATTTACATTACCACTCACATATAACGGGTAGCGTTCACTTCCTTTCTCCCCTTTTTCCTTCCTTTCCTGCCTCCGTCCCACCCGCTGCACCTTTACCCCATCTTAAATAAAGCCACGTGGAACTATCTGGTGTGGTTTGGTCCCTCACTGCGGCCCACATCTCTCCCCGGCTTCTCCGCCGCGCGGCCAGCGACCTGCGTGGTAGGCATACAGGTGACTCGCGCAGGCTGCAGGTCACCGAACTGCGTGGAAAAACCAACAGACAGTGCTTCAAACCATGAATCAAAATAAATCTTCCCTCCCTTAAGTGGGTTCTTATACCAGGTATTCAGGGGTAATGAAGAGAAAAATAACTAATGCAATAATCTGGCTTGTTTCTAAATTTAGCGACATCTCTTGCATCTATAATTGACTCAAGAGAGCAAATAACACTCTTGAATCTGTTTCAACAAAATCTATGTTGTAAGAGAAGTAGGGAGGTACTCACTCAGAAATAAAGCCTCTGAAAGATGAAAAGAACACATGCATCTGGTAAAAGAAGTGACTTAGAAACTGTCACTTAGTTAGCAAACAGTACTTTCAGTGAACACTTTCCTTCTTAAAATAATCAATTCTTTCTTCCTTTGAGCTTCACAGCCACAATGGGAGGCAAGAAAGACCATCATTGCTATCTTCAATATAGGTATGTTCAAAGTGATTAGGTTGAGTGGGTCTTCCACAGAAATAAATTGTTGGAGTCTTGATATAAATCTGGGTGGACCCAGGAGTTGACCCCAGAACACCTGTGCTTAACCAAAGTCAGTACAACCCATAGCTTAATCAATCCACTCTCAGTGGTATAGGAAAATCCTCAATAAATTAAGCCAGGCCAAGTGGAGTTCTTCTAACTTGAAAGTTTTTATTGGATTGCCAAGGGAAGACTTTCTGTAGATCTTCCAGACTTCCTGAGTGAAGAGATGTTTGGGGCTTCTAGAACTGTCTAGCTAGAAGCAAGTCCAGCCAGGAAGAGTCTAAGAAGGAAGTAGCCATCAGCAACAGTCACTGGGCAGAGGGAAGGCATTGATCTAGCTCTGAGCTGTATACAAGCAATCAGGGACAGCACAGAACAGGGTTTAACACCTCATTACCCAGATTTCAACCCTCATAACCCCAGGGTCAACAGATCCCAAGGATGGAGATAAAGGCTGAGGAAACACCAGTCTCTAGAAAATTCTGCAACCTGCTCCAAATAAAAAACAAAAGCCACTAAAAGAAACAAGGACATATTTTTTAAGTGGAAATCATACTTTGAGTGTCACCAAAAGAAAAACAGCATTTGAATATTTGAAGGAAATGGTGGCGCCCAACCCTGGAAATCCTTCATCCCTCCCTACCACCCCCCTCCAAGGCCTTGATCATCTGGCTGTTATTGGATGCTGTAGATTTCTTTTAGGACTCACCCATTCTTATTTTACTACTGCTTAATGATGCTATGGGAGGAGGCAGTTAATTTTGTGTAGCCATTTGGCTATGCTGCTATGATGCCCAGTCAAGACTCTGCTGTGAAGGAATTCCTCAGATGTGACTCACGTCAGTCATGAGGGTGTGAGTAAAGCTGATGACCCTCCATAGCTCAATCAGTGGCAGGTTTAAAAAGCAAAGGCTGAGCTCTCCTGAAGAAGGAGCATTTTGCTATCTTTTGTCTTGCTCTGTAGAACCCTGACTGACATATCTCATAACTCCACGGTGCAAGTGTGAAGTCTAATTTCCTGGCACAGAGTCCAGTTCTCACTGGCCTCTAAGTGGCTAAGTCATTTTACCTTGTAGCCACCTCTTGCCATTTCAAACACAGCTTGTCAGGACCTAAACTCAAGTGCCTGTCATCGAGCTTTTCCTAGCAGAAGCCATATGTATGTAATCAGAGATGAACAGACAGATTCACACTCACATTAAAATGAAGAGTAATAATAGTTATGCTTAATGTTAACAAATGAACTCTCCTATCAAAATCCAGACTGACTCGGGGCATGGTGGGGCATGCCTATAATCGCAGCAGTCAGCGGGCAAACTCACAGTACTGAAGTTTGAAGCCAGCCTGGTCTTTAAAGCAAGTCTCATGCTAGCCAGGGCTACATAGAGAATATTAAGCTTAAACTCATTTTGGGATGGTGAGATGACTCAGTAGAAACAGGTACCTGATGCCAAAACAGACCACCTATCCAGACTTTGATCCACAGAACTCAGATGGCAGAAGGGGAAAATGAAACTGACTTGTATACCATGGTGCATCTGCATATACACGAACAATAAAAATACAAACAAATACATAAATGAAAGTGCTATTAAAAATTAAACTTGGAGATCCTTGGGGAGTTGAGAGCATTTGTTGCTCTTGCAGAAAATCTGGGTTCGGTTGAGTGTACCCACACATTGGCTTGCAATCACCTTTCATTCCAGTTCCAGAGGATCCAACACCCTCTCCTGATAGCCATGGGAACCAGGCAAACACATGGTCTCTGAATACATACATGCAAGCAAAACACTCATACACATAAAATTAATGTTTTTTAAAAAATCAAACTTATTTTAAAAAATTATTTAAAAAAAAAAGACAAATTTTAAAAGCTAGGAAAGGATATTGTTTAAAATAGAAGCCCAAACAATAAGAGAATTAGCTGAAATGAAAAATGTAAGCTGATTTGTGATAATAATAACACACCTAGAAAAAGCATAAAATCTGTGCTCTGTACCAGCTCATGTGACTTGAAAGCACAGGGACTGACTAGAAGGAACATGCGGATGTTTCGTGAAGTAATGGGAGGAAGGATCAGGGCGGTGGACAAAGTGCATGCTGGCCTTTGAACATGCGTCTCATACTTTTTATGTTAGGATGCTGTTGCACGGGAGCCTGTTCTGATTTGACGGAAGTCTCTGAAACCAAAAAAAGGAGGGAATAAAGAAACAGAGCAGGAGGAAAAGAGGGTGGATACAAAACACGGGAAAATCTTCCCGCTCTCCCAGCACACTGGGGCCATGGGTTTCTCTAGCACCCTATTTTCTGTAGTCACGACCCCCGCTCAGCCTTCAGCATCTTAGGGGTGCTGCCTAAGCAGCATCACGGATGACTGTTAGGAGTAAAGACTATAAACATTCACGAAACCAAGTCATACACATTCCATTCTTTGTCTTTGGTGCAAGAATTGGCAGGGCAAAGCCTGCTGGTATTTGCCCCATACTCTCAAAAATCAATTCCTCGGTTCAAAGTTCTAATCTGTAGACCCAGATCACACAAGGCTCAGATTCACCTTCACGCAAAGGCAGGCCGGTGGGCACTCCTGGAAAAGCACAGATAAGGGAAATGGATGTACAGAGAAAGAGCAGAGCTGCTAAGCCAAAGATAACTGAGATGAGAATGTGAAGTGAGGCTGCAGGAGAGCAGGTCTGAGAGGCTGCTGAAAGATGCTTCTAAATACTGTTGGAAGGCAGGCTCCAGACCTGCTGCTTCCCCGCCAACACCCCACAGCCCATTCCCACCAACAGACCCAAGAGCTGACACTGTGATGTCAGTTCTGTCCTCTCCTTATTACTGCTTTTTCTTAATCTTTCATCTTATGTGCGTAGTAACTGCTGTGTATAGTGTCCGTGAGTATGCTTGTGTGTGCATGTTGGAGGGTATGCATGTGCGAGCGTGCGCGGTGGGTGTGTGTGTGTGTGTGTGTGTGAACATATGAAGGCCAGAGGTTGATGTTGCATATCTTCCACTACCACTCCCCCTTTTGTGGGTGCAGGGGATCCAAACTCAGGTCCTCATGCATGTATAGCAGTCACATCACCAGCCTGCCCATTTTCCAGTTCTCTAGTTTATAAATTCTTCCAAGCATCAGGGATGGATAACACAGACCCCTTGGCGACCTTCTGAAGAGTGTGGTACAGGCTGACGACTAACAGAATGAGACCTGAAGATAGGTTTGTTTTCTTTCTAGGGGGGAAGGGGTGGTTGAGACAGAGTCTCTATGTAGCCCTAGCTGTCCTGGAACTGGGTAGACAAGGCTGGCCTCATGCCTGCCTTTGCCTCCCAAGTGCTGGGATTAAAGGTATGTGCCACCATTTCCGGGTTCTGAAACCAGGTCTTGGATCTATTTCTGTTGGACCTGTGATGGCCCTTTTTTGTACCTTTGGCCTCTTCCAGTCCATCACTGCTCTTCTTTTCTTCCCTAATGTCCGGTGTGTCAATACACACCTCTGGTTACATTCCAGACCGTAGCTGCCACCCTGGAGCTCATCACTGTTGGTCTGTCTAAACACTGAGGCTGTACCGAGCCAATTTCATCATCCTTCTCACATAGCGCTCGAAGCTAATTTTTTTTTTTTTTTTTTTTTTGTTTTTTCGAGACAGGGTTTCTCTGTGTAGTTCAGGCTGTCCTGGAACTCACTTTGTAGACCAGGCTGGCCTCGAACTCAGAAATTCGCCTGCCTCTGCCTCCCAAGTGCTGGGATTAAAGGCGTGCGCCACCACCGCCCGGCTCGAAGCTAATTTTTAAACTTTGCCTTTACTCTAATCCCATACCATGGTCCAAGTCTGTGTGAATCGATACTTTTCTGCTGTCATCGAAGCTTAGTTAGCAGCAACAACCCAGCTTCCCTCTCCTTGGAAAGAATTCTTCAAAGTCCACTTCCGCCTTTCTTAGGTTGGACACAAGGGAGCCACCTCCATTCTTGTCTCAACATCAGCTCCCTGGTCCTCTCATTCCGGGGAAATGCCATCCAATCAGGATCCCTGACACGGGTGAGGCTTTGGGATACAGAGGTTGATCAGGAAAACGGGACTCCCTCATTCTTCAGAGACTGCATTCAAATTCTGATCCCCAGTGTGGAATTCTTCTATCCTTAACTGTTCCCTCTGCAAGCTTGTGAGGGGCATGGCGTCATTTCCAAATGTAATTCTCATAAAACACAAGACCCTAACTAAGTGTTAAGTGTGTAGGCCAAAGTGGTTTTGCAAAAGGTGAATATTTCTCTTCCTTCTTCTTTATTTTTTACACATTGCTAGATATTAAACCTCACTCAGACTAGGCAAGCACTCTGTTGCTAACTATCCCAGACCCAATACTGAATGGGTGGTTTGAATAAGACTGGCCCTAATAGGTTCATAGGTTTGAATGCTTGATCACCAGGGAGTGGCATTATTTGAAAGGATTGGGAGGTGTGGCCTTGTTAGAGGAAGTGTGTCATTGGAGGCAGTCCTTGTGGGTTTCAAACGCCCGGGCCAGTTTCAGTGTCACTCTCTCTTCCTGCTTGCTACCTGTGGATTTTGGTGTCGATTTTGTAGCTACTTCTTCCAGCGCCACGTTTGCCTGCATGTAGACTTTCTCTCTGCCATGACAATGGACTAAACCTCTACAACTGTAAGCCAGCCCCAATTAAATGCTTTCCTTTATGAGAGTTGCTATGGTCAAGGTGTAACTTCACAGCAGTAGAATACTGACCAAGACACTACCCAAGATTCATTCACGCTGCTTATTAGCATGCATATCCAAAAATCATACCAGTCATTTACTTTTGATTGCTATGAATCTTTCCCCAACTTGGAACTTTCTTCTCTCTCCTAAAATAGCCGTCAACAGAGTGGTGCTGGGCTGGATGGTTAGTGACCTGTTGCTACCTCTTCCTTACCAAGCAGGGTTCTGATGTGTATTCAGCATCTGCTGCAGTGGGGATGAATTTCCTCATCCTGTTCTCTCTACCACAGTACTATTTGCCTTGGTCTGTGATTAAGAAAAAGCCTCAAAGAAATGGTTGACTCACTACAGTCATGAAATCAAGAGTATCTCGGCATCCATAAACTCACATCAGACCCCAAAGTTCACACATTTCCCACTAAAGAAACTTGTCTTGGCAGGCAGATTCTGGGATGTGTCCTTTGTGTACAATGACAAATCTGTGCTCAGAGTGTTTGTTCATAATAAACCACCTGACTGAATGACTGAAAAACAGGTGGACAGATGGGCAAATAAGCCAAGAAGCAGCCCTGGCCAGCAGCAAACAGGAAGGCAAGCTGCTGTTTGTGACTCTGTGTGCACCTATGCTCCCTACTGAGTCAGGTTGGTCTTTTTTAAGGCCCCAATTTCAAGATTCTCCATCTCCTTTGGTGGCAATTCTCTCTACTCTCTGCTGAGGACTGCGCTTCCTGTCTTTGTATTTACACTTTGTTTCTGGCTTCCCCTTACTCCCCAACTACTGCACCAAACTCTTCAATTGTTGAATTTTACTGAGCTCTTAACATCCGGCTGTTCTCGAGATGCTCTTTCTTGCTTTCCAACAATACCAATTAAAAGAAAAGCTAACAGTGAGGACAATGGCAACCAATTAAGCATGGACCAAAAGCCACATGCCAAAAGTGATGCCTACTTAGCATTCCTCTTCCCTTTCTGTATCCTGTTATCCTGTTCGGTCAATAGCAAATGGAATTTTTTTCTTATTTTTAGCAAAATTGCAACTTCTGAGTTTTTAGCATTTTTATTTCTTTCTCATTTTCTTCCCCTTCCTCCTTTTCCTTCTCCTCCTCCTCCTCCTCCTCCACCCCCATTTTCATCTCCTCTTCCCCACTCCCACTCCTGGCTTGGTTCATGTGAGACCAGAGGTTGCTATCAGGCACCAGCCTCAATGACTCTTCACTTTATGTTTTGAGCCAGGGACTCTCAGGAACCTGGAGTCGTTTGCTGATTACACTAGGCTGGCTAGGCACCAAGCCCTAAAGACCCTTCTGTCTCCTGAGATTAAAAACATGTGCCACTGTGCCTAGCTTTTTACATGAGTCCTAGGGGATCTAAATTGAGATCCTCAAGCACTTTACCAACAGTCCCCAAGTCCTTTCAATCTCCAAATTCTTACTCCAGTCTTTGTAGTGGATGTGGGTATGTTCCTGGGGGCTTGATGTGGGGCATCATACATGCTAGGCAACTGCTATATGGACAGTCTTTATGTCATATTTAAAAGTGCCAGCTCTCTTTGGACTCCTTTGCAAACTAACTCCTTCATTTGGTCATTTGGTAGCATCATTTCTCTCAAGTATTCGACTATTTTTCCATTTGTGTTTTTACTACTGTCTTTTATTCTGTCTGAGCACAGATGAGTGTGGTCATTAAAACCATGCTCATTGCCTTTAGACATATTCAAGATTATAATTTCTCTAAGAAATGTTTTCACACTGATTATTTTAACACAGTTATATTCTTTGCCCACACAGCCACTCATCTTTTGTGAAACGCAAACTCAGCATTCATTAGCACAGGATCCGTGACAACAATGTATGACCTGGCTAAGAAACACAGTCCTTCCATTTAGTGGTATGGCACTGACATGAGGAGCACTTTCCTAACAGTCATGATTCCTAGACTAAATACCATGATTCCTGTTCTTCTCTAAACTGTTAAAGGTGGATCCCAGCAGAATCTTGACTGAAACTCATACTTACTAACACTGACAGAGCTTGTACTGAGACAGCATCTCCACAAGACGGAAGGAGACAGAATTACAAAGCCACTGTGTAAGAATGGCTTCTCTGGAAACTTGCCCTGTCATAAACATACTTTATATGTGTGAAAAACAAAGACTTCTGGTTTGTGTGTAGTTTAAAAACCGTGCTACTCCCCTGTCTGGGAGCTGCCGCCCCACCAGCTCCTCCCAGCTCCCTTTGGTTTCACCCAGCTCCGCTCCAGGATAGCCACCACCAGCACTGACCTTCTTCTCTTTCCTACCTTTGCTCTAGGAGGGATTGAGTTACCAGTCCACTCCTAAAACCCTAGAATCCTCAGATAAAAGACACTCAGCTTTATTAATTTAGAATTTGCCTGCTAGGCACAAATGCTGGGTGCAAATACCTCACACCTGGAAATGTGTGCCCTTACCAATTTATTAACTCTGTTTCTTCTCCCGCCCTAAACTTAGCGGCTTGTATCAGCTAGCCCCCTGCCAGCCTCCTTGGCCATCTGCCCGTAGAGGAGGCTGCAGGCCCTAGCTACCCAGAGGCCTTACATGATTGTTGTGCCCTCCTTCCTCCAGAGAATGGCAGAAAATGCCCCTTCTCTCCTTCCCTGCATCTTCTTTTCCTCTTGGGACTCAGAAGTCCCACCTGTACTTTCCACCCAGCAATTGGCTCCTGGCCTCTTTATTGACAAGTCAAGAACCAATCGGGTAACAGGACCTTAGCAAACAGACCCTCCCTTTACACTTTTGTGCTGAACCACAACCAACCCCAAATGAACTACAAGGTCTATTTGTTATACAGCATGATTTAAACTAATACATGAGTTTTTTGGGTATCTTTCTTCTATCAGGATCTGTCTTAGAACCTGACTACTGAAGAATAGAATTCAGAAGGGAAATATCGGCAGAATCCATACCCTCTAGTCCCCTGTGTGACTGGAAGTGATCTCTGCACAAAAATGAAGAAACAAAAATAAACGGTCCTCATTTTTGCTCCAACACGAGTCACCTCATTCAGCAGTTTATGGTACTGAGACTCACAGTAAAGTTCCTTAAGTCATCAGAAGTGTGATCTAGAGACGTCTGTTCTCCTGCTGTTCCATAGGGAATGCTTCCTTTACTTCCAGGTGAGGTCATGGCCATGGGTCTTCACAGCCCCCACCCTCCTTTCGCTTGTATGACTCTTTCCCAGTCATACTGTATTTCCACAGAACCTTTTCACTCACCCTGGCTGTTTCCCTGTGAACATGGAGGTGCTTCCTCCTATTATTAACGCTTGTCACTATTTTCTGCGAATTTTGAGAGAACTGGGCATCAAACTGCATGTGATTTACCAACTTTTAAGTAGAGCTTCCTTCTGAAAAGCTACCCTTCTGGGGAGAGAGATAGAGAGACTGAGAGACAGAGACAGAGAGAGTGTGTTGGCTTGGTGGTTTAAAGCACACACTGCTCTTGCAGAGGACGGAAGTTCAGTTCCCCGCACTCACAAGTCGGGCTCCTGGAGATCCGATGCCTCTTGGCTCCGAGGGTCCCTGCACTCACGTGTTTGTCACATGCAGATACAAATTTTAAAATCATTGGAACAAAGACCCTTGCTCTTCCAACTCAAAGGCAGTTAAAACTTTTCCTATTCTGTCTTTAGATTTGCAAGATGAAATCGGTACAGACCTTCTGGAAAGTGAAGTCAGTTAAAGGAAGAGACAACACTCAGGCTGAACTAAAGCCATGAATTCTTGTTTCCACGGGGCAGCTTATAGTCATTTGTTGTTCAGTGTTGCTTATTTTTATTTTTTTGTTTTGTAGCCCAGGCAGGTCTCAAAGTCAAGACCTGCCTGCTCCAGCTCTAGACCTGTACAGTATCAGTCTTTAAGCATGGATGCCTATTTCTCCATTGTCTTGAGCACAGTGCTACATTTATTATTTCTTGTGCTGTCTTGACCATAGTGCTAAATTTGTACATGTGTGAACACTTAACTCATGAAATCTGAATTGATCCAAATTTGTTAAATGTGTATAAGTGTTTGCCTACACATTTGAATGTACGTTATGTGCATGCTTGGTTCTCAGAGGCCAGAAAACAGTTGTGAACTGCCATGTGGGTGCTGGGAATCTAACTCAGGTCCTCTGCGAGAGCAGCCGGTGTTTTTACGTGCTGAGCTGTCTCTGAGGCCACTGAATTGGTACTTTTAATGCAGGAAAAGTCGAAGTTTCAGCTAGGTGTCATGACATAGAAGTATAACCTCAGTTTTTAGGAGGTGAAAGCAGGAGGAGCAGGCAGAACTTAAAAATATAAGTTTTGGAAATATGCCAAACTTGTTTACTGACAAAGAGAAAGTAATGTGTCTTCAGACACTCAAACATTTGTGCTGGAAAGGAACAAGGATTTCAGACAAAGTCCTCGAAATATGCAGGTGGCCACAAAGCAGAATAGAGCAATGCTAAGAATTGCCATGGAGAGTGTTGTGACCACAAGAAGAGAAAGAGGTGTGAGAATATGTTCTAAGGCGGTGTGGGGGAAGGGGGTGCCTCAGGGGGCCCATGCAGAGGCATCCCTTCCCCCTGAGGGACCAGACACACGATGGTATAGCATAGAATAGAGCTTATCCAGGGCATGGAATGGGAGTTAAGGGGGTAGTAGAGGCAGAGAAAGGCAGAGAGAGGGAGAGAGCAGAGAAGCAGAAGCCGGCCATGACCACGTAGAGAGAGGGGGGAGGGGAGGAGAGCCCAAGAGGGCAAGAGAGAAGCTGAGAGTGAGAGAATAAGAAATGCAAGAGATGTAAGAGAGAGAGAGGAGGGGCTGAGCAGCCCTTTTTATAGTAGGCCAGGCCTACCTGGCTGTTGCCAGGTAACGGTGGGGAGGGACATACCTGGCTGTTGCCAGGTAACTGTGGGGTGGAGCATAGACAGAATCCTAACAGAGAGGAAGTGGTCTCCCTGGCAATGACAGGAATCTCACTGAGCTTCCACTGAGGAAGCGAAGACATCAGCCCCAATCCCACAATTACAGTGAAGCCTGCAACCCAACTACACCCCAGCCCCCGGCAGCCAGGCAATAGGACACCCTGTCTGATGGCCCTGTGCAATTTAAAAAGCCCAGGGGGTGGCTAGAGATAGCTCAGGGGGTCAAAGTTCAAGTGACTCCTGAACCCCACATAAAAAGCCTTGTCATGGTGGCAGGCATCCACAATCACAGTCCTCCAGGCCAGGCCGGGGAATTCCTCAGATGCTTGCCTCAGAAAAATGGAGATGAAAGCTGGCCCCCAAGTTTTCCTGGTACCCCCACACGTGTGCTTACACATGCACTTACCCTCACGTGTATACACGCATACAAATAAGTCAGTAAGTAGTTTGTGGCAAAGGCGGAGGGAGGCCGTAATAAGCACAGCCATGCTTAGGCATTACGCAAAATCTCTGGGGGACATTAAGGTGATCTCTCAGCTTTTTAGTCATTAAGAGTCAAAAAATGCATTCATGGCTTTAAAAATTCATATACATGGTCAGGGACATGACTCCTCATGTGAAGGCACTTGCCACGCAACACAAATTCTATAGCAGGAACCTATAGAGAGGTAGAAGAAAATGCTCACCTCCACACTTGTGTACATACACACACACACACACACACACACACACACAATATTACATTTTTAAAAGTTAAACTTAAGTGTAAAATTCTCTAGTAGGAATATTCTAGTACTTAAACTAAGATTATGCAGCAGGGGCATGTCCTTCTTTCCGTGCTGTTTGGTAGGAAAGAATTAGAAGAGTCCTAGGTTTTCCTCCTCCCAAGCTATCATGCACAATGCCAGATGCATCATATTTTGACGTGCTTGCTTGTCATCCTTGCGCAGGGGCCATGCTAAGCTTCTCTGTATCCTTCCAATTTTAGTATATGTGCTGCCGAAGCGAGCACCATTTTTTTTTTCCGACTTGCTATTCTCTTCCGGTCAACCTTGCCGGGGAGGCAGCCAGGAACACAGCCCACAAAGGAATAGCTGGTATTTCGAGTCTCGGGGTCTGGCGATGTGCATCAGATGGTGCCATGTGGCTTTCTCCAAAGGGGGGGAAAAAAAACCGAGATCCACAGTCACAGTGTAGAAGAACAAAGGGAGGCAAAGTACAAGCCGGGGTGGGAGACGAGGAATGCAGATGGATGAGGTGCTGTCTACAGGTGTGTCCCGAGTCCCGTCAAGCTTTCTCCGGCGTTTGCTACGCTGGCTGGGATGGACTTGAGGAATCTCAGCAGTATCCGAGTGCACACAGATGTGTCCTTCAAAACCACCCCACCCACGCCCACGCCCATGCCCACACCCACACCCACCTCCTCTTTAGACCATCGACAGAGCATACTAAGAGGCCAGGAGGGAAGGTGGCATTTGCTCAGCCTCAGGAGAGAACAGCTGCTCAGCCCCCTCACAACTCCAGCTCAGGTGTTCTTTGGGACAGGAGATCAGTGTCTGAGGCCACTAATCAATGTCCCTTCCCACTCGACACAGACTTTTATCTTTTCTCTCCTCATCTCCATCCCGGTCCACTGTGGTGGTCCCACTGGAGGGGAGTAAACCAGGATTGTGGGTTCACACTCCTATTCATTCAAATACCAACTTTTCCTAGTGTGTAATTGTAACTGAGTTTAAGTTTCTTCCACATGAGGAGCTTTTTATTGGATATAGTATTCCCCAAAACAGTGACACAAAGAGACGAAAGCAGATATCCTATTGCTCAAGTGCACATCGACGCTGTCAAGCCTGCTTCACACAGATGTGGGGCTTCACACAGATGTGGGGCTTCACACAGATGTGGGGCTTCACACAGATGTGGGTCCTAGGCCCATCCTTACACCAATGAGGTCTCCCATCTCTGTTCTGAAGCTCACAGCCTTGTCTTTTTTGTAGTGTGAAGGGAAAAGAAAACAAATGTGGAAAAAAAACAAAAAAACCAAACAAACCACATCTCACAACCTTAGGCATTCTGATAGAATTCTTAGAGAACATTCCGCTTAAGGGAGACATCGAAGTAACGATTATCTACGGACTGACACTGTACCAGTGGATGCCAACCCCATTTCTATGGAAAATCAAAAGCTCAGTGATTTAAACAGAGCGTTGGCCGAGAACTGGCAAGGCTTCGGGCTGAAAATACTGAGCCCGTCTCGGTACCTGCTGTCTGCATGCCAGTAGGCCGGGCCCCCCACCTGCACCACTTAGCACAATGGCTGAAAGCTCGCCACTTCCTCCAAGACAGTCTCCAACCTCAAAGGTCAATCTGATAACAGGCCAATGAGAGCCACCAAGGAAGCCTCACATCTCCTGTGACCCTAAACCCACTCAGTCTGCTAAAGAGTAATTGCACACAGCCAAGGAACAATAACACCCTGTGCCACAGTCGGGTGCTATCTACGTGGCTGTCAAGATAACGGGAGAAGAACAGGTGGCTGAAGCCAGCAGAAAGCCAAGGATGCAAAGAAACGGATCTGCGATTTGTAAGAAAGAAGTCAAAGAGAACAGCAGAAAAGCGCCTGACGTCGGCTTGAAGAAGAGAGGCTTGTCACAGTCTATTTTTAGCCACTTTATTTCATCTTTACATGTACATGTGGATTTTTTTGTGTTTGTTCGTTCGTTCATTCATTCATTCATTCATTCATCCATTCATTCACTCACTAGGCCAAGCACTTGAGTGCTCCCGGCATGAATTACAGTTGCACCATGTCTTTGTGGCCTACGCATTTGATGCATTTGTGGTAATAATGAAAGCACATTTTTTCCTTTTGGAGCACTGCCTTCCTCTTGGGTCAGCCCCCCCCTGTTCTCTTCCTCCGCTGGTTAGGAGGGCAGCACTGCCCGCTCTCGCATTAAACCTTTTCTGTAGCTAAGCTGGAGATCAGGAACAAATGGGTGACAGGTACACTGACATGTCTTTTCACTGTAAACCCCAAGGTCATCCCCCTCCTTACAAAATGAGCCTTGACGGCCAGAAAGATGTCACACTCAGAAGAACATAAATAAAAATAACAACAACAGTCTGGGCATGGCAGCTCATGCCTTTAACCCCCACCCTTGGAAGGCAGAGGTAGGCAGAATTCTGTAAGTTTGAGGCCAGCCTGGTACATAAGAGTTCAAAGCCCTCCAGGACTACACAATGAGACCCATCTCAAACAGACAAAAAGCAGAACAGTAACTATTACTGCTGCTGCTATAATAAATAAATCTTCTTGGGGCGGGGGTGTTCAAGATAGGGTTTCTCTGTGTACTCCTGGATATCCTGGAACTCTCTTACTCTGTAGACCAGGCTGGTCTCGAACTCAGATCCATTTGCTCTGCCTCCCGTGTGCTGGAACTAAAAGTGGATGGAAAAGTTCCAGATGAGGATCCTCACGACCGATTTCTCAGCACTAAGGAGATTTATTTGCCCCAGAGGGACACAAGACAGGGAATAAGAGACAAAGCAAGAGACAGAGGCAAAGGGAAAGAGGGGGAGGGGGAAGGGGTTTTTATCCCCAGGGACAAAGGACTGTTTCTGGATAGAGAGGAGTCAGGTATGGCCCACAGACAAATGGCGGTTTTATAAAGGTAAAAGGGGAAACCCGGGGTTAGGATGAGGTGCTTCATTTTAATTGGGCATGTAAATTAGGGGAGGCCAGGGGGGCTTTTGATTGCTGGACTTCAGTCCTTTGCTAGCTGGACCTTGCTAGGCCTCAGGAGGAGGTAGTGGCCAAATAAGAAAACAGACCTTGGCGGCTAGCTTTAGGAATGTAATCTAATGTTTTTTTTGCCAGGCAGATGAAATGGGGGAGAAGGGCAGGGCCTGCCGGAGCCATGTTTGCTGTGCTCCAGTGGGCCAGACCCTTCGTTAAGTACCTTTAATGAGTGAAAGAGCTTGTTTAGACTGCCCGAGTTCGGATTTCAACTCGGCCCGGATGCTTACCAACCAATGTGAGCATAAGCCACGGGCGGGCGGACTCTGCAAGCCCAGGCCTCCAGTTCTTCCTCTGTGAGCTGCGGAGGGGCGCGCTACCTTGATGATTGTGTGAGGAAGTAATGAGTGCAAAGTCCCAAGAGCTAAGTACCTCAACAAGCAAGAGGGAACGAGAGAGAAGGGCAAGGCCTGCCACAGCCATGCTCGCCACAGCCATGCTCGCCACAGCCACGCTCGCCACAGTCGACCTGGCCAGAGTGCCTTCAAAAGGCGTGAGCCACCACCACCCGACACTTACAAATCATAAAAACAACAACGACGACAACAAAATAACCAAAGAAACAAATACTGAGCTACTTAGGGATGGCTTTCCTGGCATAAATACGGCTCTGGGTCTACTTTTAACACCGCAACAACGAAGACTGAGTGGGCGTGGCCTGGAGGGATGGTTCAGAGCTTTGCGCATGCCTGGAACCTCAGAACTCAGAGGGGCACAGGCTAGCCCATCACTGGGGCTTGCTGCCTGCCAGTCTAGCTGAAAACAAAACAAAACAAAAACAAAAACAAAAAAAACCCCACAAGCTCCAGGTTCAGGGAGAGACTGGTCCCCAAAAGCAAGAGCAGAATGCTAGACTAGGCCAGCTGACACCCCCTTCTGACATCTGCGCACATGCACAGATTCGCAAGCACATAAACATATGTGCTCCACACACTCACACAGACACTTGTGTGTACACTGGCATGAATAAGTACATGAAAAAAAATTTAAATATATTTTTTTTGAATGAGCAAGACCAGGAGACGTGTTAGTGTGGTCCTACCTGGTCCCTCAGCCTCTCCTGGTGGCCCATGATGGCTGTGGCATGGTGGGGGTACTTCTGCTTTAGATGCTCCAGGAACGCCTCCCGCTTCCTATCCATCTCAGACGTTTGCATTCCCAGGATCTCTTTGGAACTTCGGGGCCCACCTAGAGTGTGTCTCCTCGGGATATTCCGGGCAGACTTGGAAAGCTGAGCCCTGGCGTTTCCATTAGAAAGGCGGTCCTTGGGCCTGCGGCATGCCGCATCTTCCTGGGATGTTACGTGAAGATTGCTTTTCCCTTGTTCTGCAAGAGGAACGAAAGTGCAGTTCACAATTAATGATCTCACGGGCATCTCATTCGTAGCACACCAAGAGAGTCTGTGGCGGTTGCTAATGAATTAATGTGACTTAACAGAATTTTTGACTCGTTTTTATTTTTCTTTTAAAGCAAGAATGAGAAAAAAATTCAACAATCAGAAGAAATTTGAAAAAAAATGTACGTTAGATGCTATAGCAACTGCGTTGTACTTCTCTGTCATTGAGTTTGTTACAAACGAGAATGCTTGGAGAGACCCGCTGTTTGCAAGGAAGTAGGCTGCCCCGTGCCTGTAATTACCACAGTTAACCCAGTAACTCTGACCATTGTATAATTTTCGTTATAGTTTTTTTTTTTTTTTTTTTTTCGAGACAGGGTTTCTCTGTGTAGCGCTGGCTGTCCTGGAACTCACTCTGTAGACCAGGCTGGCCTCGAACTCAGAAATCCGCCTGCCTCTGCCTCCCAAGTGCTGGGATTACAGGCATGCGCCACCACGCCCGGCTAGTTTTTTTGTTTTGTTTTTTTAATATTTATCATCTGAAGATGGTCCTGACACAAGTCATTCAGAACCAAGAAGAAAGATAGCTCTATAACCCTCAGGAGATTGCTGGCACCGTGAACCTCTGGAAAGATTCATTTCACCATTCTCATAGGCCAGGCAAGGGGGATATCATGAGGGGTAAGAGCTGGGAATCTACTAAAGTGAAGGCTCAGCCATATATTCCCTGAAATGACATCATCCAAAACACACACGGCAAGGGAAGGACTGTGGCTTTGACCTAGCTAGATGGCTTCCACGATGGCCTCTCAGAGTAGGCTGTTAGTCTCCCTAGAACAAATCAACTAGGGAGAACACGGTTAATGCTTCCGGTTCACAGCATGTAGGAGGATACTTCTCTCCTTTTCCTTTTTTTTTTTTTTTTTTTTTTTTTTTTTTTTGTCTTTGTTTTGTTTGTTTTAAGATAAGAAGAAAAGTAAGGACCACTGAGAAGCTGCAAGGAATCCAGAACACAACTCTTCACAGCCTTTTGCTTGTTTCTTTGTTTTTATTTTGTTTTTGAGACGGGGGTCTCACTATGTTAGCTTGCTATGTTGACCAGGCTGCCCTTGAACTCACAGAGATCCTCCTGCCTCAGCCTCTCAAGTACTGGGACTAAAAGCTGGCGCACCATCACGCCCAGTTCTCACAACTCACTAGAATAAGCAAAATAGGCTCAGTAGAGCCAGGCGTGGTGGCGCACGCCTGTAATCCCAGCACTCGGGAGGCAGAGGCAGGCGGATTTCTGAGTTCGAGGCCAGCCTGGTCTACAGAGTGAGTTCCAGGACAGCCACGGCTATACAGAGAAACACTGTCTCGAAAAACCAAAAAGCAAACAAACAAACAAACAATAGGCTCAGTGGGTAAAAACTTGCTCCCAGGCCTGAGGACATGAGTTCAAGGCCCAGCAACCACACTACAGAAGAAAACCAACTCCTGCAAATGGTCCCCTGACCACTACAAGCAAAGGTGTACCCCCCCACCCCGTAACAGATGTCCAGAATTTGGGTGTAAACCATCTCCCTAAAAGCAAGAGCCCCAATACACTGTTAGCCTCCCTTTGCCTGGAAACCTCTGCATATAGAGCTGCAAGTGCAGACTCCCTCTGGCAAAGAACTGAGAATATTTTCATCTCTGGCTTATTTCCTTGTCCTAGTCTTCCGAAGCTCAATGTGTGTCCTGAGAACAATTCTCCTTGTGTACCCCACTTCTCATTACTTTGCTCGTTGCAACATCTCCGTCAGCCACTGATGAAGGAAGGGAAGGAAACAGCCCAATTAGTTACTCTGAGCTTTTTACTTGTTTTAGCAGCAAGCTTAAAGGGGCAGAAGACAGATGTATTGGTTAAAAGGATATTGAAAGATTTGTATAATTTTATTTATTTAGCAATAATAATCTTTATTAAGTAATAATCTCTAGTACTCAAATTAATATCACAGTTTCCTTTTTTGTAAAACACCACTTCCCTAATAATACAGGGGCCACATAGTCTATTACATAGAGTAAAACACATGGCTGGGATATAGCTTAGAGGTCAACATCTTGCCTAAGACGTGCAAAGCTCTGGATCAGAGCCACAGCAGCACCACGAAAAACAAAATTAAGAACAGATCATATCTCAGGCTAATAGACATATGTGCCAAGAAGACATACCGCTTCATCTTTTGTGTGTGCATGTGCATGTGTGTTTGTGTGTGCATATATATCTACATGTGTGTGTGTGTGTGTGTTTTACACGTGTTTTGCATTGGCCAAAACTGCTACACGCATGATAGAACTCTGTGGCTTTTCAAGACTGCTTTCAACATTAAAATATCCATGTAAAAAATTTATCCAAGTCTGACACTCTGGAGAGGCTACTGCTTTACACGAACATACAACACATGCATTCCCATTCAGCCATATACATGGACGAAAAGTCACGTGTAACCAGTCAGGCACGAGGAAGACACACTCTGCTGGGCTGACAGACCTTCAGCAATGGAAGTGCTCCATCCAGGGACTGTTACAGCAGGTCGAGGGAGCTGAAACAGACCTGTGGACCACGGAATCTCCCACCTTCTTCCTTGATGTAAACTGGGCAGTCAGCTAGAAGTAGGGTCTTGGGGGGGGGTCACTGTCAATCTACAGTCTGCATTAGCCTTTCAGTCATCCCCTGTCCTGGACTTTAAACTCAAGTCTTTCCTCATGCTTTTCATAGGGAAGGTCACATCAACTTTGTACTGTTTTTCTACTTCCGTTCACATTCTTGGGGATTTTAAAATAATGTCTCCAGTTGTCTAACAAGGCTGAACATGACATACAGTAAAGGCACGGGAACAGAACCAGCAGGGAAAGAGGGGGACTGGCGAAGGCCATCCGACAGACACAGCCCATCTTTGTCTGATTGCCCTTATAGCTTACCCTCATCCGCCGCTCCATCAGTCCTGTCTGCCTCCACCCCCAACCCAGCATCAGCACCTCAACAACCCAATCCTGTCCACCGAAAGCCACTTCAGACTCTTCACAGTTGCTTAGGCCCTTTCCTCTGCTGGGGCACTGCCAGCCCCACACCTGAAGGAGGAAGGACATCGGGGCCACTGCAGTCACCTGGGGAGAATTCGGCCTTTCAGCTGAGCATAAAACCCAAGGAGAGGCATGCGTAAACAAGAGAAGGGACAGACAAAGGTCCATTCTGCCACAATTCCACAGTTCCGGTGTCAGACCCAAGCGGGCCAGTCTCACATTATCTGCATGAAGAAAAAGTGCATGCGGGAACTCCCAAGCCGCCAAACACTAGGGCAGTTCTGTTTCTCGTTTGGTTGGAAAGAGCTTTGGTGCTAAGATGTAAATATGGGTGTGTCAGGCTGTTTGCTATTCTGGGAATCCTTGTCTAACAGAGTAGAGAAGTTGTAGCCTAAAGACAAGGCCAGGGCAAGGCTGAAAGGCAGCCCTGTTTCCTCTTCCTGCCCCTCCCGAGCTCTTCCAGGGAGCCCTCCAGCAGGGCAAAGAGTAAACAAGAGCTTCCAATGGAAAACCAGCCTTTAAACATTCTCCGGAGCACAAGTGGGGAGGAGGGGGAGAGCAGGCACACCAAAGAGCTACTCTTCAGAGACCCAGAGGACTCCAGCTGAGATGTGTCCACATCCTGGACAAGAAAAGTGGAGAGGGGTCGGGGAGGGCAAATACAAGAAGGCGGAGGGTTATAGAAAGCCCAGCATCCAGAAGGAGCCATCCGTAAGGCAAGCCGTGCAGACCGGCAGCTGCTAGACTGTAGTGGCTGTGTCTTTGCCATGTTCCGGTTCCTCTGGCTGAGTCAGATCCCACAGTGAGGGATCTGGGGCTTGGCATCATTTGGGTACTTCACAACCTACTGCGAACCGGCAGTGGTGCAGTTACTTTTCTGGGCTATTTATTTTGTTTTATTTATTTTTTTTTATCTAATTTGCTTTTAATTTTATTTTGAGGGGCTGAAAAATAGACACAAAGTCGTGTACATACAGGCTAAACATGCACTCTACCATTGAATTATACTTTTCTGTGAATTTATTCCACAGTCAAGATTAGGGAGTCCAGTGGCTCTCTCCTATAGGAGTTCAAGGTTAGCCTGGATTACATAGTGAATTCCACAACAGCTGGGACTACCATGTAATAGAGCACAAAATCTTGTCTCAAATAACCAATAATATGTAGATTATTGGTTATATATTTATATATGAGTATATATACTCTATCTATCTATTTATCTATCTATCCTAGTATATTAGGTAGTTCACATACTCCTGTGTGTGTGTGGTGTATGCACACCTTTATATGTGAGTGTGTCTTTGCGTGCTTTTATGTCAGAGGTGGAAGGTAGGTGGCTTCCTCTATCATGCCTTACCTTATGTTTTGAATGGGAGCTCATCAATTTTGTCAGATTGGCTGGTTAGCAAACCCTGGAGACCCTCTTGTGTCTCCTCATCCCAGCACTGAGATTACAGGCCGGGACTACTCCCGTTTAGCTTTTTGCAGGTGTTCTGGGGATCCAAAATCAGGTCCGTATATTTGTGAATCAAGCACTTTACCTACTGACCTATATCTCTAGCTTCTCCTCACTTTTGTTTGTGTGAGAAAGGATTTCTCTGTGTAGCCTTGTCTGTCCTGGAACTCTGTAGACCAGGCTCCTCTCAGCAATCCACTTGCCCCTGCCTCCTGAGCCCCCACCACCTGGCTTTCCTCACGTCTTCAGAGTGGCTAGCTACAGAGATAGCTCACTACTTAAGAACGCTGGCCTCTCCTCCAGAGGAGGAGTACAGTTCCCGGCACCCGCGTGGCAGCTCACACTTCTCCATAACTCCCGTCCTAGGGGATCTTTGTTCACTTCCGGCCTCTGTGGGCACCAGGCAGGCATGTGCTACACAGACATACATGTCGGCAAAACACTCATATCTGTAAATATGTTTCTCAAAAAAAAAATGAAGTCGAGGATAAAAATAATTCCTTGTACAGACTTTATACAACAAGTAGAGCCTTCCCTGCAATCTAGAGAAGCAAACTGGGTTGTGTTGATTCAAGCTAGTTGACTGAGTCAACTATTCATTTGCACAAATATTGATTAATTGCCTGCTCCAAACACTGAAAGGAATAGGAGGGTGGAGGGGTGCTGATCAAGATAGACTGCACAGACGCATCTACATGATGATTAGACAGTCGGTCCACAAACAACTAATGTACAATGAGTGACAGGTCAGTGCTTTGAAGAGCGAAAGGAGATACGGGGCTAGAAACTGACCAGGCTCGTTCAGAGCACAGCCTATCTGTCATTCTCTAGGCTAGCACTAGATGTGAGGCTCCCAGGGGCCAGAGGAGGCGAGCAGGTACACTTTAAAAGCCAGAAGAGAAGTTCAGGTTGGGACGACATCCCAAGGATCATACTAGGAGCCCACGGCCTCCAAGAAGAATGAAAACACAGATTCAAATGCCACCAACAGCCAGGCATGATGGTGCACACCCATATCCAAGCCCTTGTCAGGAGGTAGGACGATCAGCAGTTCAAGCCCAGTCTTAGCAACAACACATGTAAAAACAGGCATGTGGTGCATGCCTGTCATTCCAGCACTTAAGAGGTAGGGGTAGGAGTTCAAGGCCATCTGCAGCTACATAAAAACTGTGAGGCCAGCCTGGGCTACGGAGCAAACAGAAAGCAGGCTGTAGGGAGGCTGAGACGTTTCTGGCAGTGCTCCCCCACAATGCTGTTCCACTGGAGCTTTGATCATGAACACACGCCATGCATGTTCCAGTGGCGTCTGCCACCATGCCAGAACTTGCCAGCAAATACTGCCGTAAACACACAGGCTCGGATTCTCTTACTCCATGGTTTGAATCGCAGTGCTTTCTCTATGCATGCAAAGCTTTAGGCTCATATCGAAAAGGAACAGTTTAATTACGGAGAACAAGGACTTTAAATAGCTTCCTACTGTCATCCTTCCGAGAGTAAGTATCAAATTAGTAAGTATCTTCAAAAATGTATTATCGTAGAATGTTTGATGTTAAAAGAGCGCTGTTCGAGAAGCTGACTTGAAATACATTTAAAAAATCATTTAGTAAATATTGGCTTGGAACTGGGATGGAATTTCTGCAATTTCTGAAATGGCTTTAAACATATTTTTGACATTTGTGTTGTGTGTTTATGTGAGTGATATTCTCAGCCCAATTATAAAATCAAACTATCAACACTGAAAAGTATTAAAGAAGTCCTGTGTCTTGCAGTATCAAATATTCAGCCAAGATGTAAATCTTTATATAAAAATAAAGCACACCCATCTCAGTATGCAAATTTGTTTCCATCTTCAGTAAATGATCAAATTATACACACACACACACACACACACACACACACACTTTGCCAACCTTGGTAGCACAAGCATTTAATCCCAGTTCCGACACTGAAGAGAAGCAAGCAGATCAGTGAGTTCAAGGCCAGCCTAGTCTCTATATCGAGTTCCAGTATAGCCAGGACTAAATGGTAAGAGGACCCTTTCTCAAAAAAAAAAAAAAAAAAAAAAAAAAAAAGAAAGAAAGAAAGAAAGAAAAAAGAAAAGAAAAAAATTATATATACTAATGAACTTTTAAAAAAATAGGTACGAGCCGGGCGTGGTGGCGCACGCCTGTAATCCCAGCACTTGGGAGGCAGAGGAAGGCGGATTTCTGAGTTCGAGGCCAGCCTGGTCTACAGAGTGAGTTCCAGGACAGCCCGGACTACACAGAGAAACCCTGTCTCGGAAAAAAAAAAAAAAAAAAAAAATAGGTACTTGATATTTAAGGTTTGCTTTTTTTATAGGGGTTGGGGTGGATTTTTTTGGTTTTTTCAAGACAGGGTTTCTCTGTATAGTCCTGGCTGTCCTGGAACTAACTCTGTAGACCAGGCTGGCCTCAAACTTAGCAATCTGCCTGCCTCTGTCTTCCAAGTGCTGGGATTAAAGGCATGCGTCTCCACCGCCCAGCTAAGATTTGCTTATTAAAAGATTTTATTTTTAATTTTAACTATGTGTATGCATGTGTATCAGTGAGACATGCGTGCAGTTGCCCAGAGTCCAGAGGAGGGTACTGGATTCCCTAGTATAGGAGTCACAGTTATAAACTTCCTGCATAGTGGATGCTGGGAACCAAACCCGAGTCCTTTGGAAGAGCAGTACATTCTCTTACCCACTGAGCTATCGCTTTAGTTCCAAGGGATTGCTTTAAAATAAGCTTCTTTCTGATTTAGCCCCATAAATATATGATTTATAAGTCCCCCTTATTATAACTGTCTATATCCACAGTCATATAAATCATGCCAGTTGAAAGGCGCCGGGGACAGAGAAAGTCTAGGAGGCCTTCAAGCCACGATATTATCACCTAGTATCACCGTTTCCAATATTCTTGAGAAGACCATATGCCAACTTTTCCAAACAGCGCTGACTCACAACTGCTGCCCAGTGAAATTATTTATAGAGTTCTCTTTTATTCTCAAAGGTGTCTAGGTTTGAACAATGAGTTACACGATCACCCAAGGTTTCCTTAGACACAGCTGATAGATTCAAACCAAAACCCCCAGGGTAGGAAGCTTTATTAGCCTTCTGTCTAATTAAGAATGATTGGTTAAGTGTCCCTCCATGTGGCTAGCACTTCCTGGGATGTTCCGAATGCACACGAGCGAGACGTGGTGGACAGACATATGCAGATATACAGCAGAGTTGTAGATTTGAACCTGTGGCGCTGCAGGGGACGTTGGCCTCAGAGATGCCGCCCCCTCAGCTCGCCCTCAGAGAGCCAGGCTTGTCTCCTCAAAGCACGCGTGAGTCAGGCAGAATCAGATCTTGAAACTCTTAACTGGGACTCTTCCCCCTCCTTTTGTTATTTTTTCCATCTCCCCCTTCCAAAGTCACTCACCTGTAAGTTCTCGGGGGCCTGGGTGCAACCCTGAGACCTGTCCTTCCTCACAGAGGCCGACAAGGGAAGAGAGCTCAGTCCCCAGCCTTCCTGGTAACCCACTGACCATTATCTGACTCCTGATAGGTTTCTCAATCCTCACACACCCTAAGGAAATACTACTCCCCCACCCAAGCTGGCCCCTCCCCCTCCGCCATGTCCTAGGTAAACGCAACTCCTTCCAGTCACCTGAATCAAATATTTTCAAACTGTCTCTCTGACCTCCCTTTTCTGTCCAACACTACATGTGATCTTAGCAAATCCCTTTGGCTTTGCATTCAGTGGACGCCAGGAATCTGCTTCCCCCTTATCACAATCTGCTTATCGCCCTCTAGGTTAGGGCAGCGCGGGGTTTCCTTGCCTGCTTTACCTCTGAAGCCTCCTTAAAAGGCCTCTCTGCCCTTTCCCCAGTCCACTTGTGTTAAGCCCCGCCCAACACCCCAGCCCACCAACAGCCGACTAAGATCCCCAGTAGAGAGTTCTTGCCTAACAGGCTCAAGACTCTACTACGTTCGCTCCCAGGGTTCCAAATTAATTAATTAAAATTAATTTCATTAAATAAAAAGCAAGTCCAATTTGCTAGCGGCAGCCTCACCTCCTGTGAAGTAAAGGCTAAAGACCTTCCCACAGTTCCACAAGGACTCCCTAATCTGGCCAGGACTGACCTTTCAACCACTTCCTCTTCCATCTTCCTCCCAGGTTCCTGCTCTTCTCCTTTTGGTTTATTCTTATCTCTTCTCCTTTCAGATAAATCCATAAGGTTTGATCGCCACTCCCTCGTTCCCATCTTATTTTCCCCTCTAGCCTAACTTTTAGCTAATAGAATCACCAGATAAAACACAGGATCTCCAGTAAAATTGGAAGCTTGGGAGCATAAAACGTACCTTTTTTTTTTTTTTTTTTTTTTTTAGCATAAGTCTATCCCATGCAATATATAAGGAATGCATATGCTCTAAAAATCACCCACTGTTTATCTGAAACTCAGTTAACTTAGGCACTCCGTAGTTTTCTTTGCTAAATCCAGCATTCAAGACGTCTAACATGCAAAACTGTGTTTTGCTTATGTCTTCATTGTTTGCCTCTACCCCGCCCCACCCCAACTTGCCCTTAGAACGTCAATCAGATGAAGGGGAGTACTTTTCAGTGTGCACTTTGCATAGCTGGATCCCCAGCGGCTCGAACAGCGATTGCTATGCTATGTCCCACGCGTTCAAAATTCGTGTCGTGGATGAGTAGGCAAAAGGAGGCATCTGGCCATCCCTACCTGGGAAACACCAATGACTTACTTACTCCGGGGTTGTTTCAGGGTTAGTTCTTAAACTGGTCCCAAACTAATTTCTCTAAAATCTGAGTCGTTTCTTTCAGGACAGGCCCAGAGGTTGGATTCCTGCAGTGAGAACCATCCTATCCAAAGAGAGCAAAGTTGGGGCCCTTTCCCAGGCTGGAGGCCACCAACCCTCAAACTGCGCTCAGACAAGTGGACTGCTGCCCCAAGGCTCGGGGCCTCATTGAACATTTAGGAGGCAGGCTTCCTTTTCAGTCCACTAGGGGATTTTTCTCTCCTAATTGTATTTTCTTCTGTCTGGCTTGGCTTTGCGTTTTCAGTGTGGATGAGTCATGAGCTGCTTCCTTTTTTTTTTTTATTTTTTTCATTTCATAAAACACACACCTTTTCCCTTGTGCATAATCCCCACTCCCACGCGCTGCTGTGCAGAGTCCTGCACATCTTTGTGTTACTAACTGGCCCTACGGTGAACCTGGACGGGTGGGGCGGGGCGGTTCGAGATTGGGTGCTGGTGCCCCCGGACAGCCTGCAGCGAGAGGGGCTGAGGGGCGCGGGCATCACAGTCTGCTGCTACCCACCCTCCCGGCAAGATTTATTTGGAACTATATAAGGTTCTGGAAATCCCCAGCGGAAAAGCCGAGTCTATTATAAACACAATGTAGAAAAGAGACTGCCTGGAGAAAATGCAGGAAAACTGTTTTAAGAACTCCCAACTTTTACATTTAAACAGAAAGCCCCAGAGTTCTATCTATCATCTGGATGCTGAAGTACTCCCCAGCCGTTCGGATCTGCAAAATAGAAACATCTTTAAACTCCAATTTAACTCTAAAGCCCTGCAAAACTTTGTAGCCCGCAAGAAGCTGCCCCCATGGAAACTCCTAACCAATGAATGGAACCGCTGCGCCCGGGAGGTGCAAAATTGCCTTTCTGAGCCTCCCAAAGCACTGGGAAATTATCAAATAGCTGCTGGGCGGTTCATTTGTCATTGCTTAGAGATCCCGCACGAACTGCTTGCTCACTGTTCGACCAGTTTGACACCATACACCACCTCTCCGCCGACTTTAGGAAGATCTCAGAAGAGATAAAGTAGAGCCAAGAAACCACAGCTCTGGGCTCAGTTTGAAAGTACACCCCCACCCCCTCGCCCAACACACACACACACACACACACACACACACACACACCAAGAAATAGACTTTTCCTGGCGCCAGGCGCCGGCTCTCCAGTTCTAAGCAGCGTGCGTGTAACTCCATCTTTGAGGACTGTTACTTACGGGGCATCTGTCTGCTGTCTGCGGAGGAAGGCAGGTTCGGCTCACATTTCTGGCCTTCGCTTTCTTCCATTGTCCCTGCCGGCCGGCCAGGCTTTCTCCCTCTGGAAACTTCAGAGCGCTACTCGGAAAGCTCGCAGAAAGTGCTTGGAAGGGGGCCCGGGGGGTGGGGCGGAGGGGACCAGCGAAACCCCACCCCAACTAGTCTCCACTCCGGTGCAAAGTCTCCCTCGCCCGGGAAGACCGCATTCCAGCGCCCGGCCTCCCTCGGCCCGGGTCCCGGAGCGTCCTCCACCCGCCTGCTGTCGCCAGGACTGGGGGCTGTGCCTTAGAGGCGGCGGCTGTCCCCGCCTCTGCCGCCCAACAGGTGACGGCTCTGCTGACCCAGGACGCAGCCTGCCGGGTGTCCCGGGACTCGCAGTTTAGGGACAAGGCAAACACTTCACACGGGACTAGGGACAGGAACTGCTGTTGCAAGCCAGGCCCAACCCCCTTGAATTTCAGGAGCCCAATAGGTCCCCCAGATCGACTGAGAAATATGGAGTGAATTGTCGAATCTCCCAAAGTTATGAAAAATCTCTTTAAAAGTTTTTTGTTGTTGATTTTTTTTTGTTTTTTTGTTTTTTTTAAGGTGAGCATATACTAAATGTTAGGGAAATAAGCACTTTGCACGCGGAACTCTGTAGGAGACTAATTAGCATCTATAAAGAAGTATTGTAATCTCCTCTTGTGACTTTCCCTAGCTTTCTTACCTGGACTTTAACCCCTGCATTTTTTTGTTTTGATTTTTTTTTATTCACCTTCACTCCTCCCCTCCCCTCCCCCACCACACACACACACACACACACACACACACACACACACGTGTATACACACACCCCCCACATCCATACACACAAACACTCCTCTTGATCAGAAATCTAAAAAGCCACCTACTAAATCAACCTTCTGAGTCTCTCGTGTTAATTACTTAAAAAAAGGTCTGAAAGGCAATTAAAATGTTTTTCTTTGGATGGGCAGAATTACATCCGACAGACTTGTTCTCCTTTTAAACTACCTACAAATATTTATTTTGTTCACTACCCAGTCCTTGGAAAGCTGGCAACGTTCCCAGAAAGTGAAACTAGATGGCACAATGTCCACACACTGAGAGGATGGGGAAAAAAATCTAAGCAACGTTTGCCCCCCCTCCCCGTGTCCTCCCCCCCCTCCCCGCCCCAACCCTGCTCCTTTAGAGATCTGAAGAGAATCCAGTAGCTAACAGAGAAGGCTTGACATTTTAATCTACAGCCTCAGATCATCTCGGGTGGGCGGGGGGTGGGGGGTAGAGGACAATGGTCATCTTGCCTGTCATACCTTGACCCAATTTATGGGCCATTCAAGTAGCCCTGGACATTGATTAGGACAGGAATGTGTGGAGAACAATGGCTGGCCTCCACGCCAGATTATGACCTTGAGTCACCTGTGTGTCTTGGCAGCAGGAGGGACATATTTTGGCCATTTTGAACACAGAAATGCGGAAGTCTCTAAAAGACAAAAAAAAAAAAAAAAAAAAAAAAAAAAAGTGTGCCACAAGTTAAAGTATGAACGACACCCGTGGTGGGGAAAGCGCCCCTCCATTCCTAATAGGATTTTTCTGGAAATCCAAGATAATGTGGAGGTCTTGTAGGAAACTCAAGCGGTGTCCTGGCACAGGGAATGCAGAGAGTAGGCTTATTTTATATTTAAAAGATTTATTTTTTTTATTTTATGCGTATGGGTGTTTTGTGTATACATAGGTATGTGCACCACAAAGTCAGAAAAGGGTGTTGATCCTCTCTAACTGGTGTTAGACGGTTGTGAGCCACCACATGCCTGTTGGGAACGAGACCTGGGTCCTCTGAGAAAGCAACAAGTACTCTGAACTGTCGAGTCATCTCTCTAGCTCCAAGGAGTGGGTTTACACAGCAAATAACTAGAAGCTTCTGTGACCTTGCCACAGCAACACCCGACGACCTTACCCAAGGAAGTCATGAAGCAGAGTTATCCCCGTACTCCTGGCTATGTATTCAGGTACACGTATTCACAAAGGGAGACCCAGTGGGTGGTACAGGCTTGTAATCTCAGCGACTGAGGCATGAAGATTGTAAATTACACGGAGGCTTGCCCTTGTTACAGAGTGAGTCCAAGGCCTTCTTGAGCCTTGAGTGATAACCTGTTTTTGAAAGCACAGGAAGTAGAAGGGTGTAGTTCAATGGTAGAACATTTGCCTAGCATGTTCAAGGCCCTAGGCTTGAATGGGAGCACTGTAAATAAAACAAAACAAAACAAAAAAGCAAACACACAAACAACAACAACAACGGAAGAAACACAAAACCTTCACATAGGATGAGTTTCCTGCGTTCAGGCTCTGGGTTGGATTGTTCTGGTTGTCTTTCTGTGTGTATTTATGTGTAAATACATATGTATTTATGCGACTGTGCATGTCTCGCATGCCCGGGTGGTTGGAAGAGGCATTCAATGTCCTGTTCTACCGCCTTATTGCCATTGAGTCAGGTCTCTCCCTAACCTAGATTTTTGGCTGGTCTACCAGCCAGCAGACCTCCATGTCTCTACCCTCCTCAATCCTGGGCTTACGGGCAATCGCAGGAGGCCCAGCTTGGTACGTGGGGGCTGAGATACAAACCCTAGTCCTCATGATGGTATAGCGAGTACTCTTAACTGCTAAAGCATCTCTCCAACCCCCTCAAGTCATAGATGGCTGCCGTGAGGTTTTCAAGTCACCAGTACCAATGGGAGGAGCAGTGAGCCCTACCATACGAGGCTAAGGGCTTTGATACTAGAGAACCCGCTGCTCTGTGGGGGCAGCTAGCCCCCTCTGAGCAGCTCCCCTTTGCCACTGGACACAGTACAGGAACAGCCTCCATGATGAAGGCGATAACAGCAGGCGACCACGGCCAGTCAACAGGAACCTTTCCCTTCAATTGCATTCAGGCAGGACAGATCCATTTACAGATAGGAATGATGCCGACACCCTCCTGGTGCTGTGTGCAAAGCATTGGAGCTGATTTTGGTTCTCTGTAGATGCCTAGACAGGCCAAATAGAGGAAGTTCTTCCATACTATCTGGACTCGGGGACTCTAAGCAGCCCAAATCCCTCTACTGCCCAAACGCCTCCGCTGCTCTCTCATGGGAAAAGCAGACTGCTGCTACCTCTGTAGATATTCCAGATATCCTGCACCGGATGGATAAGAGGATGAGAAAGACCATGAACCTACATCATAAAAGACTGTGACCCGCACATGCGGTGATGGTGACGTGCCCTCCCGCAGGATCACTTTCTGACAATTTTATAGGCAGAGCTGCTACGATTCACTGTAGTTCATTTGCTTCTCCTTGAGAACAGGAACTGAAAACATGTTTTAAAAGACCCAGTTAAGCCAGGCAGTGGTGGCACATGCCTTTAATCCCAGCACTTGGGAGGCAGAGGCAGGCAGATTTCTGAGTTTGAGGCCAGCCCGATCTACAGAGTGAATTCCAGGACAGCCAGGGCTACACAGAGAAACACGGTCTTGAACCCCCCACATACACACACACACACAAAAGACTCAGTTCATGTCATTGTGCCTGCTATTTACATATCTCTCCTCCAGGCACACAGACCTTGTTAAGAACTTTCCACTGACTGTCAAGTTTCTAGGAAAAACAAACGTACATACGTACATGCATGCATAGAACCAGTATATGTATTCTGCAATCAATATAAATTTGCACTCAAACCTTCAAGAAAAATACCGTGATCGCCACTCCAGGTGCTAGAGAGATGGTCCCCTTTAATTGAGATCAGCTTGATCAAGAAGTATTCTGTGCCTTTAAAAATGTAATTTCTGGCTTTCAAATTTTCTATCACCATCCAATCTGCCCATTTAAAATTTTCAGGGATAGCAAGAACCTAAATTTAATTTTCTTCTAGTCATCAAGAGAGCCACAAGAAAGATCCTGGGATTTAAAATATCAATTCCATTTCCCTGACACAGAGAAGGTGCAAGTCTTTCTCCTATATAGGGATTCAGACTTGAAGTTAGTTTATGTATACACAGAAGGCTGTCATCAAACCAAAAGAGGAATGCCAGGATGACCTTTCAATCGTAACCAACCCATAACAGAACTGGACTGTTGGTTTAAAAAAAAAAAAAAAAAAAAAGCATTTGCGTGAGATGTCTAAGATAAGAATTAACCACAAACAAAGGTGGATGATTTGCCACAGGTCTGCTTAATTACAGGGTAGTGTGAAAACACATAGGCTTCTTTTATGTAAATTGTTTAAGAGAGAAATCATGGCTAGAGCCAAGCGTGAGTGGAGTTACCTTGATATATGTTTAATTAATTTTTTTTTAAGTCTTGCTAAAAGGGAGATTGTTTAAAGTAATTTAACATCTGGACACAAAAGAAATAATTCAGTCCTCCAGTGGACTTTCTAAAAGCATTGATAACTCAGTCAAAACAAAGTGAACAAACCAGTCAACAAAAATGTTTGAAAGGAGGCGTCCTGTTGGGTAGCATCCTCGTTCTGATGGCGTGCGTCATCTGTAAGCCAGAAGGGATGGACAGTTGACGACTGGGAAAACACCGCTGAGATGAACGCCATGGGTGTGGAATGCCGGCTCTTCTTCTACCTCGTTTTTGACAGCAAACTGTCAGGCGGCTCCAGTGACCTTATACTTAAATAAAAAGCCAGAGCACTTGGGACAAGGCGAGGAGGTACCTTCAACAGTTAGGGCTGGACAATTAGAAACGGAGACCGTCACCGGTAAACCAGCACAGATGGTCACCTGCCTGCGATCCAAAATAAGCCCCGTCTATTCTTCAGGTTCCCAAATGGGAACGGTTCGTGAAAAGGCTATTTGAGCTTCTCGGCTCACACCCGCTGGATGGATTTTTATCCACTAATGAAAGCAAGGATGAGATCTAACGAAATCTCAGGGCTAGATTTCGAGCAGTCATACCTTCAGCCTAACCTCTAAGCTTCCCTTACTGGATGGCCTGGAAATCCCAGAACCCTGCCGTTTAAGAAGGAAGGGGTCCAAGAGTCCCCTAACATGATTTTCCTCTTCAGATGGCTGGGGATGCCCTGTGTTCTGTTACATAACAAAGCTAAACCTGGCCTCGCTGTGCTCCTGAAGGACACGTCCTTTCAAAGTAAGACTCGGTTGACGTCCTGTTTTGTTGTTGTTGTTTTCTTTCATCTACTCTGGATTGGGAGATACAGCTCTGCAGGGCCACCACGGGTCTCAGCTCAGCTGCTTGGTCACCACAAACCAAGTCTGGATCCTAGGCGGCAACATCTAAGTGAAAACTGCAGCCTGCACAGCTTTTCCCTTTCAGTGAGCCACGGCGAGCCAGGCTGTGCCTGCCACCTTCCAGAGTTCTAGACTTTCAGGGCAGCATTCACCAGAGTTGTGTGAACTTGCACGAGCCCAGGCAACTGGTGCTGCCATCAGCCCGTATAACACGAATCTGGTGGAAATGGTTTTGCCAGATTTATTTTCTGCCCCTGAGCTTTCCTAAACGCTCTCAATCTAGACTGCAGGGGAGCGAGGCAAGGAATGGGGGGGGGGCACAGCACATAGCCGGTTGGGTGAGTCACAGTGTGGTTCATTTCTCCGCTGCCTTAACCTTCCACTTGGCAAATGAAGGCTTAGCTTCTGAGTCTGCTTCCCATCCCCTCTGTCTGCAGGCTCTTTCTCTGCAGCAGGTTTGGGCATTTTTTGTCCTCTTTTCGCACCACAGTTGCTCCAAGTGACCCCTCAGTTCTTCTTCTTTCTTCTTCTTCTTCTTCTTCTTCTTCTTCTTCTTCTTCTTCTTCCTTCTCCTTCTCCTTCTCCTTCTCCTTCTCCTTCTCCTTCTCCTTCTCCTTCTCCTTCTCCTTCTCCTTCTCCTTCTCCTTCTCCTTCTCCTTCTCCTTCTCCTTCTCCTCCTCCTCCTCCTCCTCCTCCTCCTCCTCCTCCTCCTCCTTCTCCTCCTCCTCCTCCTCCTCTTCTTCTTCTTCTCCTTCTTCTAGTATAGAATAGAGTTTATTCAGGGTATGCGGAGGGGAGTTAAGGGGGTAGTAGAGGCAGAGAAAGGCAAAGAGAGGGAGAGAGCAGAGAAACAGAGGCCAGCCATGACCACGTGGAGAGGGGGAGAAGGGAAGGGAAGGGGAAGGGGGAAGAAGTAAGGGGGAAGGGGGAAGGGGGAAGGGGGAAGAAGTAAGGGGGAAGGGGGAAGGGGGGAAGAAGTAAGGGGGAAGGGGGAAGGGGGAAGGAGCAAGGGGGAAGGGGGGAGAGCCGAAGAGGGCAAGAGGCAAGACAGAGAGACAAGAGAGTAAGAGAGAGAGAGGCTAAGAGAGCAGTTATTCGAATTCTTTGTGTTCTCCACTGACATGGAGAATGAAGTCAGACTTAGTAAGGGCAGGGAGGACTTGCTTCTCTATTGCTGGGGAAAAAAAACTGAACCAGCCTCCAGAAGAGGTGGGAGGAGCCAAGCTGACATCAGACAGAGGGAAAAGCACATGTGTAGGCGGGCGGTGCGGACACAGATTCTGGGTAAGTGAGGTGGCTTAAGTTGCAGAGAAGTTGCCGTGTCAGGTTGTGGTGGCAGAGCAAAGGCTCGGGATGTTACCCCAAGGAGCCAGAGAGAGGGAATCCCTAGGATCCTGGTGATGCACAGAAAGCACACCTCCCTCGACGACCTTTGGACTCCTCTGCCCCCACCTCAGGGATTCCAGCTCCTTCCATTTAGTTCCCCCTTCAGGGCACGGGGCACTAGTGGCTTTGGGAGAATCACTTCTAGGCTGGGAGGAACTGAAAGACACAGCATGTTTCCATAATATATCAACCCTTCCTGTCTTCGCATCAGCTTCAGGGAGTAATCTCTAAGGATTTGTACCTGAGGGTCTGGGCTGGAACCTTGCCCGGGGCCCACGCTCCACAGCCTGGAGTCCTATCAGACAGGCACACCTCTGCTGAACATTTTCTAACCTGAAGGTAGACTATGAGTACAGAACATGAAAGAGGCCCTACAAAAAAAAGGGGGGGGCTTTCCTTTTCATCCCCTGGATGCCTGGAGAAGTCATATTCTCACGAAGAAGGTCAGAGTCAACCAACACCCAAAGAGGCCTTCCTGTTAACAGTTTCCTTCCAGACTGAAACATCCCATTCCCAAGGAGGCTCCTTCAGCAGGAAGAGGGTAAACAACACAAAAAGAGCTTCGGGAAGTCCCTGAAACTGACAAGATTCACTAGGCTTCCTCCTGGCCAGAATAAGCAACGAAAGCTGAGAGGCCCTCTAAGAAGAGCAGAGTCAAGCTACAAAGACCAAACCAGCTTCCTGGAAGAAGCAGAAACCAGCTGAGCCGCCTCGAAGAGGTTTAGACGAACGGAGTCACGTGGAAAGGACATTCCAACCTGTTGAGCTGCTTTCTGGCTATGCAGTGCTCCAGGTCCCCTGCTTTGTGGGCTGTCACTCATGCTGAGGTGGGCCTTGGAGATGCAGCTGTCTCTGAGTCACTTCTGCTCCTGTAAGTAATCCCTTACCCATTGCAAATAATCCTAATAAAACTCAAGGTTCACCAAATTGGACTTTGACGGTATCCATACTTTGCTTGGTCTGCCATGGGTTTCCTTACTGGGCTGAGTAGGTATGTGTGATGTGTCTTCCCGGGAACAGTTTGTCATGCGACAGGCCTGCAGCTGGGTTGGAGGCTAAGCGCTGGTGTATTGCTACAGTGCTCAAGGGGGTTGGGTGTTTGAGCACCCCGAGTCACCCAAGGACTCAGGGAGTGAAAGTTCTGAATCCTCAAGTATCTTATAACTTTCGAAAACGGTCATGTACCTCAGAAGTTAGTATGGACAGTAAGTTTATTTTATTTATTCTTTATCCCAGTCCACAGAACCAACAAGGAGGTCATTACTATATGATCTCCAGGAGAGAAAGGCTTTGTTAGGAAGGACTCATTTCCAGCACAGCGGGTGGACAGATGGAGGAGTGTCCCCCCCCCCCCAAGGTGAAACTCAGGTCCCCACATGCTTTGAAAACTTAAAATTCTTCATTTTCCTGCTTTTAAAGATCCTCTTTTTGCAAACTTTAGCAAATTCTACCTGCACCAGAACTCGTGGAACAAAACACCTCGTTACAGGGTGAGCCCCAGCGAGCATACCATCGTCTTCGGAGCTGCCTTCACTCGGCAAGGTTACACCGGGACAAGTGGAAAGGGTGACATGTGGAAAGGCAGGAGTCAGGTGGGCAGCATGGCTCGGGGAGTAACGGCACATGCTGGCAAGCTCCGACCTGAGTTTACTCGCTGAAACCCATGGCGGAGGGAAAAAACAAAACAAAACAAAACAAAAAAACGTGGCATACATGTTGTGGATAGCCCTGGGCTCGTACTTTGATGTTAATTCCACTCCTCAGAGGGGCTGCAGATGAGGAGTTGCCTTGTGAACTGTCTCCCCACCTTAACTTTTCAAATAAAGGCTTGAGCCAATGATTGGGCAGGAGGAAAGTGGGAGGAGCAGAGTCTAGGGGAGGAGCTACGGGGTATAAAACAGGAGGAGGAGGAGCAACGGGAGAAGAGGAGAGAAGAAACGAAGAGAAGAAACGGGGAGAGAGAAACGGTTAAAGAGAACCGGAGAGGCGGCAGGGAGAGAAGCTCGGGGCCTAGAGAAACTGCAAGTTGTATGGGATAAAATAGATTGAAACAGAGTAGTAGAGTGGGAGGTCTGCCCAGTCTAGGCTTGTAGCTTGTTTTGTTAACCGCTGAGTTGAGCTTTCTTTTACCGGGGAACTGGGTTGGAAACATAGTAGCAACACATACACACCAATATTAAACAGACAAACCAACAAAGGTTGGCTTAATGGAAATAAGGAAAAGACAGAAGTGTTCTCTGCCCCTCCAGTGCACTCACTGTGATTCTGCGTCATTCTCAGGGGCATGTGACCAGGGATACAGAGCATCCCGGGCAGCCAGTCAATGGCGTCCAAAGCCTTCGTCTGTGCTCTTCCACTACTTCAGGCAGCGACAGCCTTGGCTGGTTCAGTCAGCAGGGGTAACTAAGCTGGGTGAGCCTGGCCTGCATCCTGGCAGCCTGCTCTTGCCTCTTACAGAATTTGAACAAGAACAGTCTGGGAACAGGATGTAGACAGAGTAGCCAACAGTCCCCAATTCTGGGAAAGTTAGGTGCTTCCGGGATGTGAAAATGTAGGTACTAAAACTAAAACAAGTCCCTATAAAATAGATTGAATTGCTGTCTCTCTCTCTCTCCCCACCCTAGAGGCACAGAGGCAGGCAGTATGTAATGCAGAAGTGGTCTGGAGGAGAGAGAGAGAGAGAGAGAGAGAGAGAGAGAGAGAGAGAGAGAGAGAGAGAGAGAGCACAGAACAGAACATTGCTCAGGAAGCAGCAGCAGGTGGTCTGGGATGGAGACATTAACATCAAACAGGGCGAGGAGTGGCCTCCTGGAACTCAGAGTTCTCAGCAGCCTCTCTGACTACTGCTACACTGCTATGTATGCCCCGAAAGCCACAAGCGGTGTGTCTGTTCAAGGCTGAGGAAGCCGTGTCCCTGTCTCCCCTTATGTTTGCCCACAAATAATAACCTCGGCTGTGGGCACATTTATCCCATATTACCTAAACAGATCACATCTGTGTAAGGTGGGAAGCTCAAGGGCAGCCTTCACTGATTTCTTATCAAATAAAACAATAAATTCAGACTGTTTCAACACACACACACACACACACACACACACACACACAATGTTCCTTGTCCAGTCTCGCCAAAGGTTTATTTAAAGTAGCTTAACATTACCTTTGAGTGTATCCTTTTAATAGTCAAATAGTTGATGTCAAGAAGCTTCCAAATACTACAGGTAAGTGAGTCTGTGCAGACTAAACTCAGGAAAGGGATGACATTTAAGTAGGAAGCGGCGAAAACGACATTGCTTAGCTTTGATTCCCGAAACTGCAGCCTCCTGACTCCTGTCGTCGGATTGTGAGCATTTACATCACTCACTAAAACACACTGAAGGTTTTGTTTTAATTCTGTTAAATTATGGGTCTCAGATAACAATTGCAGATTTTTACTTAGAAGTGGTAAATGTGTAAGCAGAGAAATATCTGGGTGTGATGACTCATGCCTGGAATCCCAGACGTAGGAAGCAAGCGCAGGAAGATGGCCGTGAGTTCAAGGACAGCCTAAGCTATACATAGTGAGTCCCAGGTCAGCCTGGGATACAGACTGAGATTGTCTCGAAAAAACAGTGGAACAGCCGGGCGGTGGTGGCGCACACCTTTAATCCCAGCACTTGGGAGGCAGAGGCAGGCGGATTTCTGAGTTCGAGGCCAGCCTGGTCTACAGAGTGAGTTCCAGGACAGCCAGGGCTATACAGAGAAACCCTGTCTTGAAAAAACAAAAAACAAAAAACAAACAAACAAACAAAAAAAAAAACCACAGTGGAACAAAAATGTGAACTAATAAAGCAAACTGTTGAGCTGGAGTATAGCTCACTGGTCTAGAATATGAGATTAGTGCAGATGAGGTCTGACATTTATTCCTCATCACTATAGGGAAAGAAAACAGCAAAACATTTTGTTCACACTAACTCTTAAAATTGTTTCAGACATCACGATCTGGAATATACTGGTTTTAGCCAAAGGTGACCAATTTATCCCACTCATTCACACACACCTTCTATCTCAGATCCCTTTCTGTTTCTATAATAGAATATCCAAGACTGGGCTTTTTTTTTTAATATAAATAAAGAGGTTCATTTTTGCTCAGAGTTCCGGAAATCTAGTAGAATAGGCACACCGTCTGTTGGGCTCTCAGTGCTACTCCATCCAGGGCAGACGAGCAGATGGGACAGCGGATGTGTGGGCAAGAGAAGCCTGCTCACGAGAAGGCAATGGGCGGGGGGGAGGCTGAGAACACACCCGTGAGGTCCCCCTCTGTATATCAAAGGCCTCTGAAGATTCTGCCACCTCTCAACAGGATACTGGGGACCAAGTCTCAACATGGGTTTTAATGGGGACAAAACACTCAAAACAAAACAGTTTCATTGTTCAAAACCATATAGAGCACTGGCCAGGGGTGGGTAGAAAGATGCTGTCTCTGGTCGGAGAAGCTGTGGGTTTGGGACTGTTTGTCACACTGGGTGATACTTCCTTGTATATGACCCTCTCTGATGGCACTGTACGCTGTCCGTGCAATAACAGCTTTAGCCACCTTTAATCCCAGCTCCGACCACAACCGTTGGCACACACTGAAACATCCCCCTCCTTAAGAGAGGCTCCTACCGCTCAAGAAGCTAATGAAACTTCAAAGGCTCAGGAACTCAGGAAGTCACAAGACACACCACGCTCCTCCCCCCAGCTGTAAAGTCAGCACCAACTGCTGGGGGCGTTGCCTCTCCAGAGTGGCCTCATGCAAGTCGGCCAGGAAGCTCCTGGGAAACAACTTTGATGAGTTGTCACGCAGGCTAGGGTGGGATTCCTGGTGATGCAGGTGCCTTCGAGTCACCTATGCGCCCGTATGCAACCCCAAGAAGCGCATGCCCACCAAGCTAGACTTGAGTGGAATTCTGTCTTTGGCCTGCTGTTGTGGGTGCCCAATTTGGGGGTGAACTTGTTCATGGCTCACCAAGCAAAGTCACAAATGCACATAGATCCCGACTCTTCTGTGTCTGCATCCTGGGCCTGCAAGGAGTGATGAGAATGAGCAGTCGAAAGAAATGATGTCTCTGTGCACTGAGTGATGAGAAGGGAGGGGCCAGTTAGTGTGACATCAGCAAACAGGGGAGAATGAGCAGCCACCTTATGGAAGGAGAGAAAAACCCGGCCTCAAAGAACTGCTAGAAGTTTGGAGGGTGCTTCACAAGGAAGAACGTATCAAGTCTCCGCAGCCCTAAACGTAATGGCTGGTTCCTTGGAAGAACACGGAGGGTGAGGGGTGAGGGCGGGCAGCTGGAGTTCAGAAAGTAATTTCTAAAAGTTAATGGTGGGGTGGGGACAGAGATGCCCGGAGATGGATAAACGCAACGATGCCCCGTCGTGAGGGTTTAGCATCTAACTTGCATCTAATACACTGTTACAGGTGAACCAAGGCTTCTGTACTTTACTGCCTCTTCGGTGAGTTGCTTGTTTTGGAGGAGCCGGAGGGAGAACCAAGAGCCTTGCACATGCACGAAAGTGGTTTGCTAGCACAACGTAGGCTGTGTTGGAAGCGGGGGAAGAGCAGCTGAGAAATTGGGGTGCCATGGTCCATGATGAGTGTCCGCTGAGGGTCATGCATGAGCCGCGCCCCTTGCCTGCCCTCCCCCCCCATCCACGTACTTATATGAAAGAGCAAATACCCAGCCACCTGCACACCTTGGTGTAAATATTTGCCCAAGTTAAAGATCATTCATTAAACCTGAGCTTAAGTCACTAGGACAATGAAATTATACGGACTAGTAAGCTGGCATCTGTGTTTATTCAACAAAAAGATAAAATGAATTTATAATAACATGGCCTGGTGAACAAAAGAAAAAAGAAAGTAAAGGAAGAAAAGAAAAGGGAAAAAGAGAAAAGAAAAGAAAAGAAAAGAAAAGAAAAGAAAAGAAAAGAAAAGAGAAAAGAAAAACCCAGAAGGTAATGCATGCAGTAGAGCCGGGCTCATTGATGAATGCCTTCAATCCCAGCTCTCCGGGTTTGGAGGTAGAAAGATCAGAAATTCACAGCCATAAAGGGTTTGAGACCAGCCTGGGCTGCATGAAACCCCAACACAAACAAAAACAAAGCAAGCAAACAAACAAATCCAAGTGGCCGGTGAGATGGCTCCGTAGGCAAAGGTGCCTGCCTCAGAAAATGGCAGCGTGAGTTCACTGTTGGGGATGACCCACGCCTAGACGGTGTTCTCTGAGTGTCGTGAGCCATATCATAGCACGGATCCCTCCAACTCGCTGAGTAAATACATGTAATAAAAATGAAAACCCACACATACTTATCTAGTTTGCTTGACTGTTGCTGTGATAAAACACTACCAACAGCAATCTGGGGAGAGAGGGTGTGATTTACAGCTTATAGCCCATCATCAAGGGAAGCCAAGGTGGGGAGGGACGTGGGAGGGGGAAGGGGGGAGTCACAATGCAAGAGACCATGGGGGAGCGCTGTTGCTTGTTGGGTTTCTCATCTACCCAAGATAGAACCTTGCTAAATAGCCCAGACTATCCTGGAACTCACCATGTACATCAGGCTGGTCTTGAATTCACAGAGATCAGTCTGCCTCTGTTTCTGGGGTGCAGGATGAACTGAAGGTATAAACCACTGTGCTTGGCCCCTCTGTCCCTTTTAAACAGTCCAGTTCTGACTGCACCACCTACAGCAGGTTGTACGGGTGCACATCAATTATTAATTTAAAAATGCACCATGGACGGTAGACTGCAGCAGTAGGTGATTAATCTGCTCTAATCTCCCCGGCGGCTTGAAATACACACACACACACACACACACACACACACACACACACACACACACGCACACACACCCTTATATTTAATATGTCTTGAGCCGCCCAATGGTTGGGCTACCTCCAAACTTCCACGTTGTTAACTCCTCCTGAGTTATTATTTACTAAAATCTCCATTCCATCTTTGCTCCTAGACCCAATGGGGCTGGGGGCCTGGGGCTGCTCTTCCCCAACTGTTATATGATTGTTACTCTCTCTTTTGCAGTTTTCAGGCCTGGATCTTATTCCTTTCCTGGCATGGAGATTCTAAATCCTCCTTCCTCTCCATCCCCTTGGCCTCTAACCCTAAGGTCTCACCTCTGTCTCCCTGTCCAGCGATTGACCACTGGCAACTTTATTTACCAATCGAAACCAATTAGGGCCCGGGACCCTAAGCATCTTACATTCAGGATTCTTGTGCAATTTGGGGAACCCAAATAAGATAATGCGAGTTTAGGCCAGATCCACAAGAATAGCTATGCCCATCTGATGGAGGTTTCGATTAAGGTTCTCTCTTCCCACAGGAGTCAAGTTGACAAGTGTCTTAGTTGGCTTCTGTCAACCTGACACAAACCTAGACATATTTGGGAAGAAGGAATGCTATCTGAAAAAATGCCTCCATAAGGCTGGCCTGTAGGTAAGACTATAGAGAATTTTCTTAATTAATGATCGATATGGGAAGGCACAGCCCACTGCTGGTGGTGCAGCCCACTGGACAGGAGGTCCTTGGCTTGTGTAAGAAGGGAGGCTAATCAAGCCGAGGAGTAAGCCAAGCCAGTAGGCAGTGTTCCCTCCTTCGTGGCCTCTGCATTAGCGCTTCCCTCCAAGGTCCTGCTCTGACTTCCCCGGATAATGGGTTACCAGCTCTAAGATCACATGAACCCTTTTCTCCCCCACTTGCTTCTTTTGGTCCTGGTGTTTTATTATATCCACAGAACCAGAACTGAGACAACAACTACAGCTAACTATTACACAAACCCAAATAACAAGAATAAAACAAAACTAAACAAATAACAATAAAAGCAGGGGCAGAAATCACAATGACCAGTTTCCAGCCAAACATGGAGGAAGACAGACAGACCTACTGGGACACAGTGTGGGGTTAATAGGCTACAGGACAAATGTAGGCCTGTAACTGGAGTTACAAATAACTCTAGTATAGACGGAGTTAATTAAGTTATAAGAGCTAGTTGGGAAATAGCCTAAGCCAGTGCCTGAGCTACAACAAGTAATAATAGTCTCTGTGTCATTATTGGGAGCTGGCAGTTTGAGACAGTCTGGAAATAGCTACAGATTATAAGTACAGCCTACTTTGAATGCTAAGGAGCAACAGACTTCCAGCCATCAGGAGCTACTAATGTTTCTCCAAAAGTCAACATGTGCAAAGACTGGTCACTCCTGGGCCCCTGTGCCACCGCTTCCGCAAATCCAGACTTGGCTTAGATGCTCCCGTGTTCCTACCTCTGGAGTGGCAATAGCGACACTACCTAACTCAGAGGGTACTGTGCGAGGCGGAGGAGAGCTCTTACTGATGCCATGGAGGAGTATGTGAAATGAAGTAGATCAATAACGACTCTTCCGTCAGTCATGGCCATAGGAGAGGAACAAGACCATCCAAGCATGGGTCATGATCCTTAGAAAAGATGTCAACATGATGAAACTATTGGCTCAAAGTAACAGGAACATGACTGGACGGTACAGCAAGATTGCTTCCACACAGCTATGTGGGTAGCTCTTCTCTACTGCACTGGGAGTCAGCATTGGCTCTCTTCAATGTCTGAAGCATTCTAGAAAACAAAATGCAGTGACCTTGGTAATCTGAGCATAAGAGAAATGCCCAGAATAGATCTGGGAGAGGCATGCTTAGCCTCATTATGTAAGTAAGGCCTGTTAGGACAGTAGGAGGACTTAGATGAGTTCTGAAGTATCTAAGTCTTCTGCCAGCCAAGAAAGGCTGGCAATCCCCATTCTTATCCCATTAGTAATCTTTCCAAAGCCCAAACAATGGGCCTTTGTAACTAAGGTATTTCTTTTTCTATGTTGAGGTCAAAATCTAATTAAGTTGACCCTGAGCACCCACAGAGAATTAGCCAGAGAAAGCTAAACAATTGAGAGATGGGGGAGGGGAGGGCAGGAAGACTGGCGATCTGATAAACACATTACTCAACCGACAACAAGGTTGTAAAAACATAGTCAGCATTAGCTTGGAACAAGTTTAGAATAAGATTTAGTCACTCCAGTGCTACCTGGTACACCAAGGGGGAAACTTAACAAGGAATGAAAAAAAAAAAGGATTAGATTTATACTTTGCTGTATTTCCTTAATAATCTGCAAAACTATTCTGAGCACCTACAAGAACCCAACATGGGGCTGGAGAGACGGTTCAGCGGTTAAGAGCCCTGACTGCTCTTCCAGAGGTCCTGAGTTCAGTTTCCAGCAACCACATGATGGCTCACAACCATCTGTAATGGGATCCGATGCCCTCTTCTGGTGTGTCTGAAGATAGTGATTGTGCATTTATATTAGTAAAATAAATAAATCTTTAAACAACAACAACAACAACACAACAACAACAACAAAAAAGAAAAACCAAAACCAAAACCAACCAACCAACCAACCAACCAAACAAACAAACAAACAAAATCCCCAAACCCAACAGGGATGGGGTGGGAAGGATGGACTAAAAGGTTCATCAGTCAACATATGAAAACCCTGCCTGGCCTGTGAACACTGTAGACCCCTCTCTGCCAGGTTACTGAGATTACGGGCATGCACAGCACCAACCCAGGTTCACACATGGGTGCTGAGCAGTCAAACGTAGGTTTTTATGCTTATAGCAGGGACTTTTCAGTATGAGCCATCTATGCAGTCTGCCGTGTGAATTTTGAACCATTTAGTGTGGCAAGTCTCACCACAAATAGGCCTAGTCATCCCCCCCCTCCCCAAAACCTTCATGGTTCTGATGGATTTTTGTTGGTTCTCTCAACATCAGCAACTCAGCATCTCCAGTTCCAGAAAAAGGGGGAAATTTTAACATCAGCAGCGTTCTCCCTTGCATAAAATCAGGAATGCCTCTGGGCACTCACACGGCATATGTGTTGTAATGTATGCAGTTTTGATTGATTATTGTCAAGAAGCCCAGTGGCCATTTATCAAAAAGACGCTAGAACCATATATGGTTAAGTTATAAAATAAGTACATGGCCCGGAAATCATACCTCCACTGGAAGAGCATTGTTTTCAGAGAGCCTTTATGATTCTCACGTTTCTCAAGCCCAGACACGGGTTCTGTTTGCCTTTGGTACAAACCCTGGTGCAACTCCACAACCACAGTGAAACGGGTCAGGTGCACTGCCCCGCCTCCTGCACACTGCCTGACATGCGGGCACTCCAGAAATACTTGTTGCATAAAATGAACAAAATCGAAGTGCCGGCAGATTTAACCCTCCAGGTCCCAAGCCGGATTCTCCCAGCTCAGTCCCAGAGTCTCATAAAGAAGAAGTGGGTAGCAGAGGCTCAACACAGCATTGGTACCTCACTGCTGGACCTCCACACTCTTAGCCTGCCTTTTAGATTTAGGATCGGTCTGGACCTCCACACTTGGAATCTTAATTCCTTCACTTGATGCAGTTATAGCAAAGGAGAGGCAGACGCCACAAGGCTGGTAAAGAAGCAGGCGTTCAGTAGGCATACCAGCATTCCACCACTAGGGGGCAGGAGAGTCAGGAGACGCTCCCTGCAAGAAACCACTGCCCTTCTTGGTAAGAACTTCCTCTTCCTTAAGCAAAATCCTGAGCTTTCTTCTTATGAACAATCCACAGTTCTTGGTCAGGGAATAGGAGTAAGATTTCTCCTTTGGGAAATCTGAAATACACACTTTGGGCAGTGACTTTCTTTTTAAAAAAAGTTATAACTTAAAGCAAAAAACAGAGCATATTCAGAATTCCCCAAATGCTGAACACCCACTGCTTTGAGCAGCCTCCTGTGAGTTTCCAACCTGTGCTCTGTGTTCTGACCACCAGACACGTCCACCCGAGTTTAAAGTATAAGATGCCAAGTTAAGTTCATATTTCAGGAAAAGAGTAAATACACTTTAATATATAGACATCCCAATTTGGGAGCAATTTGTCTTCTGTCTGTTGGTCTGGCTTGGTTTCTTGAGACATAGCCTGGCTTGAACTCCGTATGTATTCTAGGATAGACTCAAACCTTGAGTCCTCCTGCCTCTGCCTCTGCGTCCTGGGTGCTTGAATTTCAGGCAAGTGACGTCACACTCAGCTTGAAACTTATCATTTTATTGCTGTTCTCAGTACCTGACTTGAATGTGGCAATAGGACACTTGCTCTTCAAGTGGGCCAGGTCTCTCCCCTGCTGGCTTTCTCCATCTCCTGAGCTGGGGGTGTTTTTTCTTCACCCACTTCTCTCTTTCTTTCTTTCTTTCTCTTTCTTTCTTTCTTTCTTTCTTTCTCTTTCTTTCTTCCTTCCTTCCTTTCTTTTTCTTTTTCTTTCTTTCCTTCCTTCCTTCTTCCCTCTCTCCCTTCTTCTCTCTCTCTCTCTCTCTTTCTTTCTTTCTTTCTTCCTTCCTCTCTCTCTCTCTCTCTCTCTCTCTCTCTCTTTCTTTCTTTCTTTCTTTCTTTCTTTCTTTCTTTCTTTTAGGTTTTTCAAGACAGGGTTTCTATGTATAGCCCTGGCTGTCCTGGAACTCACTCTGTAGACCATCCTGGCCTCGAACTCAGAAATCCACCTGCCTCTGCCTCCCAAGTGCTGGGATTAAAGGTGTGCACCACCACTGCCTGGCTCCACCCACTTTTCACTCATTTGTGAAGGTCTGGCTTGGGAGTCTCTTCCTTGTCTAGTGTTAAGCTCCCAGGGGCTGTGTAGTGAGGCATGGGTCACAGCCCTCTTGGAACCCCGGGGAAGTATGTATGGGGTGTGAGATGGCTGACTCCCATCAGGAATAGAAGGAAGGGGACTGTGGTGGGTTGAATAAGATTGGCCCCCACAGATTCAAATGTGAACGCTCTGGGCGTGGCATACGGATGGATGGCCTTGTGGAGTAGGTCTGGCCCTGTTGGAGGAAGTGGGTCAAATGCTCAAGCCAGGCTCAGTGTGTGTCTCTTCTTGCTGTCTGTGGATCTGGATGCAGAGCTTCTCCTTCTCTAGCATTATGTCGGCCCGGCCACTGCCATGTTTCCTGCCATGATGATGATGGACTAAACCTCGGAGCTGTCAGCCAGCACCAGTTAAAGATTTTTCTCTATAGGAGTTGCTGTGTGCCTGGTGTCTCTTCACAGCAATGGAACCCTAACTAAGACAGGGGTGGATAAGACTTGCCTGTGAGAAGGGACCCTTGTAGATGTCCAGACATGTTGGAGGGGGAAAACAAGGCTGGAGACTCCCATTCTAGGCGGTGATGCCTGGGAACCCAGAACCTGGATCAGTCTTGTTACCCTCTGACCTTGTCCTCTACACCTATGAACCACACAGGCTTTCAGAAGCACTTCTGACACAAGGACATGTTCCTTAGGTCAGAAACGGGCATGTTCCTCTGTCATCTTCTGGGCTCTGCTGTGTATTCTGACCTGAACCTCGTTTCTGTTTCTGCCCATGTTCTGGAGGAAGGTGCCCTGACAGACATGTTTATCTCTCCTTCCAACAGTTAGTATCCAGTGAGTCTCCTTGGCAGGGCAGGGGCCTTTCTACCTCACTCCTCAGGCTCTGGATTCCATGAACCTGGTGGTACACAACCCCAGAGCCGCCCTGAAAGAATTTGTGGAATTGGCTCAGTGTTCCATGAAAACAGGATAAGGCTCTCGGGTGCCTAATGACCGCTGCGAACAGAGCCCAGGGTAGCGTTCCTGGTGATAGGGACTCTGACCTCTCCCAAGCTTGAGGCAGCAACAGGCCAGCCTGTGGAGAGAGTTCTGGGAGAGGGTGCCTAGCTTTCCCTAGAGAAGCTTGGTCCGTGCTCGGGGCCCAGCGAGAGGTGGAGCGGATGGGAGGAGAACCACACTTGTTCCCTGTCTTTCCATTTGAGACGTCTGTTTGCCTTAGGTGTTGCCTTAGAGACTGCTTAACTGAATGAATGGGACATTTATGGATTTGGGGATGGAGAAATGTGGATTTTGTGGAGGTGAGAGCAGGGGAAAGCTCACAGGTTGGTTGCCGCTTAACCTCTGGTTTTCCTAAGAGGCCTCCAGTGTCTTCCTCTGCCTTCTGCAGGGGCAGAATGTACCCCCAAATCCAGAATAACCGTGTGGCATCCATGATGCACGGGGCCCTGAGACTCAGGAGGCATCAGCTTTGGAATCTGTTAGCCACAAGGAGAGACAGGACAGGTGTACAAACCAGTAATCAGCAGCCAGGCAGTGGTGGCGCATCCTTTTAATCCCAACACTAGAGAACCAGAGGCAGGAGGACCTCTGAGTTTGAGGCCAGATTGGTCTACAAAGCAAGTTCTAGGACAGCCAGGGCTACACAAAGAGAAACACTGTCTCAGGGGAGTTGGTGGGTGGGGAGGGGGGAGGAGAAATAATTAAACTAAAGGTTAAGACAGTTTAGCAGGTAAGTGTGCCCTCTGCTCTTTCCAGGGACCCAAGTTCAGATCCTTGTGTGCGCTCAATAACTCAGAACCTTTTATAGCCTCTATCTGAGGGGATCTGATGCCCTCTTCTGGCATCTACAAGCATTGCACCCACATGGTACATTTGCACAGACACAGGCACAATGCTCACATGTAAAACAGAGCACACAGCACAGGTTGCCTTGTGCTGAGGACCCAGTGAAGATAGAGACCTGGCTGGGAAACCATGTGGATTCCAGGGATGAACTCAGGTCATCAGATTGGTAGCAAATACCTTTATCTACTGAGCCATCTTGCCAGGCCTAGTGATGAGTTTTAATAAAAATCAAAACTTAGCTCATTGTGGTGGCACATGTCTTTGAATAGGAAAGCCAGATAGATCACAGATAGATCTCTGTGAGTTTGAGACCAGCCTGGGATACATAGTAAGACCTTGTCTCAAAAACCCACCCACCCACCAACCAACCAACCAACTAACCAACCAACCAACCAACCAACCACCCTACCAATTTCAAAAACAATAACAAAATAACCTTGGAGTGGGTTTCCTTTGGAAGCCTTTGATGAAGCTACAATGTGACCCAGGTCAAGCACACAGACATGAAATGGCCACAGCTTAAAAATCATTCATTGATGGACTGGAGAGATGGCTCAGCAGTTAAGAGCACTGACTACTTTTCTAGAGGTCCTGAGTTCAATTCTCAGCACCACATGGTGTCTCACAACCATCTGTAGTAAGATCTAATACCTTCTTCTGGTATATCTGAAGACAGCAACAGTGTACTCATATACATAAAATAAATAAATCTTTTTAAAAACAAACAAACAAACAAACAAACAACAAATCATTCATTGATTCAGCATTTTGGCAGGAGAGTATTTCCCTTTCCTTGGCTTTCCAGAGGGACAGACTTCCTTCCATCTGAACATTTCTTCCATCCCTTAATCTTTTCCAGAGAAGCATAGGATATCCCCTTCCCCTTCCCCTTCCCTTTCCTCCTCTTCTATCCTCTTCAGGCCCCATGTTGACTGGGAGGATTGTAGCCGGCCAACTCTAGGTGGAGCTGGTAGAGTTAGGGCTCTAATCCTGGAGCATTCCTGCTAGACACACACCTCAAACATGCTGCTGAGGTTCATATGCTAAAGGCTCGGTCAGCAGTCCATGGAGCTGCGGAGAGGTGGTAGAACCTTCATGAGGCAGTGCATAGGAGGAAGAGGAGGAGGCTGGCCAGCCAAAGGTGACCTTGGTTCCTTGGTCCCTTCCATTCTTCTCCCTCTCCCTCCCCCTCTCTGTTTTTCTCCTCTTCTCTCTACAATGTAGCAGCCATTAGGTGAGCAGCTTCATCCAATGCTTTCTTTCTTTGGCCCATGGAAACCTATGAACATGTGAGGCCTTTGTTTTAAAGACAGGGTCTTGCCATGTGATCTAGGTTGGCCTCTGCCTCTTTACAGGCAGGCGCCGCTCCCAACCAAGCTGCCTTCTTTTTAAGTTGAGTTTTCCTGTATGTTCTTTCATAGAGATGGATAACTGATTCCTACACACCCATGGCTGCCCTAACTCTAAGCCAACAAGGTTATCTGTGTCTCTTTCTGCCTTCCTCCCTCCACCACCTCTTAGTTTGTTCAGAACTAGGGTAGAGAAAGCTGGATTACGACTACATGCTCTCTTAGCTCGCAAACTCCAGACATGTCCACACAAAAGCACAGGCCATTGCAGAAAGTTCTCCAGTCCTATGAAGGTCCTATGAAGGAGACACTGGGATATCAATATTCTATCCTGACAAAGTTGGCGAAGGGAGGGAGACAGGGACAAGGCTGGTCACAGAACTCAGTGGGTAAAAGTGATGTGCTAGCCCAATCCCCTGAATGCCATCCCACGAATGTACAGGGAGAGAATTGTCTTCTGAGAGCTGTCTTGTGACTGTCCCTTATGTGCTGTGATACATGCATGCCTGCGCGCACACATACATACATACACACACACATACATAAACACATACACATACACACACTCACATGCAATAATACATAAAATAAAACATTAGCAAAATGAAAGGATATGAACTAGTATAGAATCCTAATTCATAATCTGGATATGGAGCCTAGAAACAACTTTTTTGGTTATTACAAATAAATTATTACTACTATTACTATTACTTTTACTATTACTATTACTATTGTTGTGCTGGGATAGAACATAGAGGGCTTTTTGCATGCTATACCATCCCTGTATGAGCTAACTTTAGCCCTAAATTATTAAAATCAATAGATAAAGATATATGACTATGCACATTTTTGTAGTGGAAAAGGGGATAAAAATAAAGATGAATCTATTATTATAATACTATTATTATATAGAATATATAATCTATACTATAAAGACAAATATAGAAAAAGATGGAAATGAAAACATATACCTAGGGAGCTAAGATCTGAACCTGCCCTCAGCTGCCCGATGTTAGGAGATGAGCCTCTTGCTGGCCCAGACAGAGCGGCTGTCTTGATGAATCAAGGGGGTGTGTACAGCAACTCCCTTCTTTCCTCGGAGGAAAAGCAGTTGAAGCTATCTCCCCTGCTCATGTGAGATAGCAATTCAGAGAGCTCTCCCCTGTAGATAAGGGAAGCATTATCTGGCTTGACCACTGGGAAGAAGCAGCAGCCGCGGCGGATGCTGTCTTGATAACTAGGCAGGACAGATGGCCAGAGTCACTACAGAGCCGGTCCCGTTGTCTGCAGAAGGCAGACATCTGGATCTCGGAACAATGCTCTGACGAGTAGATATTTAACCTGAACATTGGCATGGGACTCTCCCACCAGGCGCCTGTTTCCTCCTGGCGCGTTTCTCTCTAGCTAGGTCTGCGGGAGTCAGAAACCCAGAGCAGGGGCTTTGTTGGAGGAGGGTTAAGTCACCTGAGGGAATACGGCATTGACGTTTCTGAGCCATTCCCACTAAGCACTCCCTGTGGTCCCTCTAAATGTCACTCCAGTCACAAACATGGAATGAATCCACTGGTCCGTTCTTGTCTCCAGTCTGTTAAGATTTTTGCTACTTGTCACCCGTATGTGACCTTTAGTTCTGGTTAGAAGGTTCTCCCTGTCCCTATGTCATCTATTCCCAGACGTTCTTCTCTTACAGCCCTGGCCCGTGAATGGAAAGGAAGCGATTAGCCTGTGTACATGACGCTGGGTAGTCGTGGCACAGAGACTCTTGGAGGGGTTCAAGACATACTCCAAACGCGGTACCCGGGCACTGAGGTCAAAGGGGAGGCAACAAGATAACTCCTCCTCATATGCTTCTCTCCTGAAACAGGGCAGAGACCCTCGTGTAACACACTGTCACAATTCCCAGAAACAAGGACTGTCCTTTGACTTGAAGACACAGGGGACACAGGAGAAAGAATAAACACCAGGTCCCCGGTCCATTTCCATCCGTCCAGAGTCCACCTGTCTCTCACTCAGACTTCGGCACATTTTATCCACACAAATTGTACCATCACTCCTGTCCTTAGGTCTTCATTTCTTTGTGTGTGTGTGTGTGTGTGTGTGTGTGTGTGTGTGTGTGTGTGTGGTTTTTCAAGACAGGGTTTCTCTGTGTAGTTCTGGCTGTCCTGGAACTCACTCTGTAGACCAGGCTGGCCTTGAACTCAGAAATCTGCCTGCCTCTGTCTCCCAAGGGCTGGGATTAAAGGCGTGCGCCACCACCGCCCGGCAGGTCTTCATTTCTATAGGTGCTCATATATCATAAACTGTGTATCATGAATTACAGGAATGTGTACACAACTCCTTTTTTTTTTTTTTTTTTTTTTTTTAAATCTCTAAATGTTCTGGGGGCCTCAGTCATGAGCCTAGCACTAAATGAGAAAGATAAACTTCTTTTCTTCTACAGTACTGACCCACCATCTCCATCTCTGATGCTCATTTGGATTTCTTTCAACCAGTCTCCTCCCTCCCTCCCTCCCTCCCTCCCTCCCTCCCTCCCTCCCTCCCTCCCTCCCTCCGTCCCTCCGTCCCTCCCTCCCTCTCTCCCTCCTCCTTCCTCCTCCACCTATTTTTTTGTCCTAAGGAAGTAACTCACGGCCTCATCCAGGTAACCAGTGCTTACCTGTACATCCTGGGCAGGGCTGCAGCAAGCTGTACCCTAACCCTGTGAGAATTTCCAGCCCACGTCCAGCTGCGCTGTCTCATCAGCTAAGGGGGCCCTGACAAGCTGAGCTCAATCCAAAAGTTGTCTTCTGACCTCCGTACGCACACCACAGCACACAAGCACTCGTGCTTCCACACACCACACAATAGTAACTACCAATTTCAAAGACTTCCATAATTACCTCGCTTGAAAGGAGAGCCTTTGCATCCCGCCCCTGAAGTGTTTCTTAGTCCTGAAGACGCAGTTCTTTCAATACCGGAGAAACAGGGTGTGACGGCCTTAAGGAAAAGGTGGGTTCTATGGTGTGACATGGTGACATTTTAAGAGGATACGCAGCATATCACGTCTGTACCCTTGTCACATGCACGAAGTCATCTGCTCATCTGAGCACTTGGCTGATTCGGATTCCTAGCCGACTCCTCATAGAGCCCCTCCAAAGGGTGGCTAACCAGACCATACTGGCTCGTATTTCCTGGAGAAAGGTGCTAAGAAAATAACTGGCCAGCAGCCTGTCTAGCCCAGATAGCCTCAATGATGTGTTCTAACTCAGGAATTGCTACATAGCTCTGGGCTCTCTCAGCACATATCGGGGGATACGTGGGCAGTAGGACCTTCTGCATGCCCCGTGTTTATTGTTCGGTGATGGGGAAATCCTGAAGTTAGTATCTAACACCTAGAATATGCACAAAATGGCTTCCCACAGGGCATCTCCCTGTCCAGGAGGACCCAGGCCCAGCTCCTTGCCCAAGTTACACCGTTCAGAGAAGTTCTTATAGTAGAGATGAGGAGGGGAGAAAGGGCTGCAACCCGGGATCTTCAGAAAACTCGTCTCTGTTTGCTGCTTTCTATTTTGGAGGGGCTGGGACCCAGAACATGATATACCCAAACATGGCACTCTAGAAGACATGGATTTTTTCCCCAGCTTTTCTGCGAGGTTTGCCATAAAGGGTTCCCTGACCTGTCTTCCCTGAAAACAGTGCAGAGAGCTCTATGTGACAAGTCTTGCCTACACATAGGGAAAGAGCGCTGTACAGAGCGCCATGAGGATCGGAATGAACCACACCCACCGGTTCCGTCAACCGTCGCCATCGCACCACACACGTTCTGACCAGTCATACTCCTACCCAACTGCCCATCCGTCACCAAACCCAAATTTTAGAACACCCCATTTTCTCTGCGCCCCTGGGGCTCCATTTCTAAAGGCCATATGTTATATAATGGTTTGCTTTAAGGCATTTGCCATGCGCTCTCTGTTATTCTCTGTATAGAACTATCAGCAGGGACCTTTGTAGTAGATGAAGGGAAACAGCAGCTTTCTCTCCACTAAGAGGGTGGGGATGTATTTGTGTATGGAGGAGAGGGAGGAAGAACACACCTTACTGTATGAAGTATGGGAATTACAGAGCTCTATACTGAGTTAACCAATGACTATCTGAAGTGGTTCCCCAATCTCTGGGCTACATTTCCAACATATTCTTACTTTTAAAAGATTGATTTCTTACTTATAGGTATGTAGTATGTTTGTGTGCCTGGAACATAAATGTAGCTACTCAGGGAGGCCCAGAAAAGGGCCCTAGATTTCTTGAAGCTGGAGTTTTAGGTGTTTGTGAACCACTGACAGTGGTGCTAGGACTTGAACTCAGGTCTTCTGCAAGGGGAGGAAGAGCTTTTAACATCTGAACCATCTCTTCGGCATCTCAAACTATTTTTAAACGGAATCATTTGGGCTAATTCTGTACTTCCTTTATTCTTTTAAACGACCTCTCGTTTGGAAGGACAGTCACCCTTCGGAGGTGCGCCCTGCTTGATGACAAGGGGTGTTTCTGGCTTCCTTTACGCAGCAAATCAGTGAGGTGGTTTCCGCATGTTACAGAAAAGAAGGATAAAGTTGGTTGAATGTGGATATTGTTATAGAATGTCCAGAGAATGTTACTTACACATTGTGTCCTGCTAAGGTATAAACATTTATTACATATACAGCTGGTTCTTCAGAGTCATGAGTTCTACTTCTTCAGATTTTCCTAGTTGTTGACTGAAAATACTCAGGGGGAGAAAACATGCACAGACTTTTTTTCTTTCTCTCTCTCTTTCTCTCTTTCTTTCTTTCTTCCTTCCTTCCTTCCTTCCTTCCTTCCTTCCTTCCTTCCTTTCTTATTTATTTATTTTGTTTGGTTTTTTTGAGACAGGGTTTCTCTGTATAGCCCTGGCTGTCCTGGAACTCACTCTGTAGACCAGTCTGGCCTCAAACTCAGAAATCCGCCTGCCTCTGCCTCCCAAGTGCTGAGATTAAAGGCGTGTGCCACCACTGCCCGGCATGCACAGACTTTAAAAATCTGTCTTTTTTAATCCCAGCACTTGGGAGGCAGAGGCAGGCAGATTTCTGAGTTTGAGGCCAGCCTGATCTACAGAGTGAGTTCCAGGATAGCCAGGGCTACACACAGAGAAACTGTCTTGAAAAACCAATAAAACAAAAATGAAAACAAACAACGAAAAAACAATAAATCCCAAAACTGTCTTTATTCCCTAAACCACAAAGTATAATAGCTATTTGCAAAGTACTAACACTTATTTGGAATGGTTATAAGACCTCCACACTTAGAATAGATGAAGCAAAGTGACGGCTTTCTCTCCGTTGTGAGGGTAGGAGCATACATGTGTATGCATATGTGTATACAGATTATTATGGGCGGATGGGGGAGGGACACAGGTTTTGGGCAAATATCAGGCCATTTTAGATAAGGGAGTTGAGCATCTGTGGGTTTTAATATCCACAGGAGTCTTGCAACCAAAACAATTCCAGAGATCTAGAGTGATGACTTGGTTCTTTCTTAAGTTTGAGCATTTTTATTGTGTGAACGTGCTGATGGTGTTCACAATGAGCACATGATGCGTGCTCCAGTGTGGGCTTACATGTGGAGGTCAGAGACAGTCTGTGGAGTAGGTCTTCTTGTTCCTTCTTCCGGTCCGTTCTGGGTGACTGTACTCATTCAGGAGGCTCGCAGAGCAAATACCTTGACCTGCTGAGCCATCTTGCTGACCCCCTGTTTGAGTCTTTGAGGTCCAATCTGCATCTTTCTTCAAGTACAATGAGCAATTCCGTTGTAGTTAGACTGTCACCAGACAAGCTCAAAGTAAGTAGTGGCCTGTAACGCCATTTGACAAACAAAAGCTTGCAACCCCAGTTACACTGGATTCCACACACAATTAGCACATGCAACGGTTATTGTATCAGAGGTCAGAGATTCACAAATGCAAATGAGGGGCCCCTGGTAACTCAAGCTTTATTCATGGCTCTGATCCTGTTCTCCAGAGAATCTCCAATGGCACACCAGGGAGCACCGGAAACCTCCTCATTATTACAGCTTCTCCTTTTGGGGCCTAAGTTTTATGCAAAGATTGGAAATAGAATTAAAGACTTACATAACTGAACAGCTAAGTTGTATAAAGCAGATTAAAATATTCAAAACAAACATGTATATTATATCACCGAATTAAAATATTACTTCTTTTATATATTTTTTTCTAAAAAGATAAAGTGCTAGAAGTTAAACAAATTGCAACATTGAGATCTACTCCCTTGGGACTGTGTCCCTGAATGTGCAATTTTATCTGTTTTGTTTTTCCTACAGAGTTTTGGTAGGTTATAACTACATGGAAATGGTTTAAAAAACAGAGCTTATTAAATGCTGAAGGGAGAGATGGCTCAGCGGTTAAGATCACTGAGTGCTCTTCCAGAGGTCCTGAGATCAATTCCCAGCAACCACATGGTGGCTCACAACCATCTGTGATGGGATCTGATGCTCTCCTCTGGTGTGTGTCTGAAGACAGCTACAGTGTACTCATATATCCATAACATAAATAAATCTTTTTTTTAAAAAATGCTGATGGGGGAGGGG